>LJIJ01000548.1:0-99873 GCA_001718145.1 Orchesella cincta
TCAAAGTGCAAGAGGTATTTGGCAGGAAGGTGACGAATGAAGATTTCGAGCTTATTATAGTGAACGATGATGGTAGTGGATCTAGTGAGCACGTTGTGAACGTCAGTCTTTATTGTGAACTGATTCGTAAAATAAACTTTCACGCCAGTAGTTTAGGGAAGGATGGCAAATTCCAGCTTTTTATTTGTCTCTGCGCACGGTAAAAAACATTTATTTATTATGTCATGAAACATGCATTTTATGATGCGTACAGCATCCCTTCCATGCTCAACATTGCTCCTAATTACCTTTGTCTTTCTCCATCCATTCAGTGAACACTTACTTCCCCGTCTACCTCAGATCATGGCGAATTTGGATATCACACGGCAAATGTATGATGATCATTCTTTCCTCCGGAATCCGGACTTGCTTCAAGATATGGTTCAGGTTCTCCTTGCTCTAGATGACTATGACATCATCTTGGAACATTCGTTGACCAAAGGAATCGATTAGAATGAGATGGAGCAAAATTTCACACGGGAACTGAACCAGATGTTGGTTTTTATAGTTGTGAAACTGTGAGCTCATTTAGGCATTGTTGGGGCAAGCTAAGAAGTTGATGTAATTCATTAAAGACTTTGTTTGAGTTGTTTTAGAATCAATAATTATTACAGATGCCCTTTCAAGTCTGTACACTGCACCCGAATGGTAACTTACAGAGGATACGTCGGCATGGGAAATTTGATATTTTGTATACAGGGTGGCTGGTAACATGTACGGCATTAACAGCACTTTTGGCAAAACTGTCACTTTTTTCATTTGCCCCCAATTTGCCCCCAGAAGTAAATCAGAATGCAAAATGTAGCTGTAGGAAACTATTTATTTTTTCATGTCATGTCACTCGATCGGAAATCACGTCTGATGGCTCTAATCAGTTTACATATTATAATTGTTTTGCAACATGTAAAGGATAGATCCAAAATGTACAGAACATTTATACATAAAATAATCGGAATATCGAGGAGCACTATAATAAGTTGTCTGTACATTTAAATGCGCTCTGACTGTTCAAAACGTAACTTAAGGATTGGCATATGCATTCTTTTTACTTTACCAACTATGCGTATTGTTAATTATTGTGTATGGAAATTCAGTTAATTAAACCATTCTTAATGGAAAACTGCAGTTTTATAGTATTTGAAAGAAATGATTTAGACTTTTCTCTGAGTATGAAACTTCTATTCTAACTTTTTATGTCCTTATGGATTCACTAAAATAACAAAAACTGTTGCTGTTTACAATTTTAAATTTTAGTTCTGTTTAGATTTCGAAAATATTACTATATACAGGAAAGCTGTGAGCTATCACTCGACAATCGACGGTACAAAGTGCAATTGAGGTAAAGAAGATTCGAATTTTCGATATAGCCAATTTCGAACATTTTGTAGTCAGAAAGGCTGAAAACTGCAGTATATGGGCAAAAACTAACCATAAACTAACGTACAAATTGCAAAATATTTTAAACCTACATGCGTGCACGTTGTTTGGCTCCGCTAACTCTGTATATTGCACTCCTACGTATTTAAACTGTTTTAAAATCTAAATTAACTACACATTTCTGTTTACTTCGTGTTAAATTTCTTTCAGTTTGGTTAATTGAAATTAAGATTGATTCAAAGTTTACGAAACCTGCTGGGATGGAAGTCAGATGGAAATTGATATTATATTTCAATACATCATTCATGAAAAAATTCGCTTATTGAGACCATTGTTAGTGAATGATGTGCATTTATAACATATACACATCAAATTCACTCTGCACTACATAAAAGAATGAGACAGACAGTTGTACATAATATTCGCATCATGTTGGTAAAACCACGCTAACAAAAAAAAGCTCGTTTTGGAATATTTGGTTGTTAAGGCCGTAACATTATAAGCCTTCACAGTAACGCCCAGCCTGTATACGTCTGTTTAGAATAACTTGCACTGCACGCGTTGAAACTTCAAGTACATTTGGACGAACTTGTTAATGTAAATATTGTATGTAAAGGTTGAAACTTTGTCGTTTTGGCTCAATCTTTAGTAATTATAGTTGTAAGACCTAAGAAAGTGCATCCCACACATGTACGTGATCCCTCCTCACAAATGCTTTATATTATATTGGTGAGTTAGTCAGTCACTAACAATTCTTGTCAGATATTTTTCCAAATCTCGTTCCCTCTTAAAGTTACCGACTCGTGAAGCAGTTTTAATGCATAGGTCAACCTTTCTGATCTAGCCAGCTATATTTTTTCCGTTACCCTTTTCATTACATTGTAAGTTACCGAAAAGAGCTTAGATATTATCAGTAGTAGTCACTTTTCGATAGGAGTATAGATAATTGAAGGCAAGGATTGTCGACTGTGATAGAGGTTTACCGAAATAATTTGATGATTGATCTGCACGTGGTTGGAAGATTGAGTTGAGTTGAAATGTCAGTCCAACTCGTCTACGTTTTTAATAAATGTGACATACGATGCTTTTCATTCAGCTATTTTGAGTTTGTACATTGCGCTAATGGCAACGTATTGATGTAAATAAGAATAAAAATCTGGGCTATATTGGTGATTATCCTAATCATCGCAAAAGCTATTTTAGTGATATTAGATAGATGTTTGGTCAAGTAAAATTGCCAATAAAAAATACTCCCATCATTTTTATCAATATGCAATGCATGCAAAGCACCAAAATAAAGTTGTGAACTTTATTCAGTTGTAAGGAAACATTTTTGTTTGCTATTCATGTGACGCTTGATGCTTCGCGATGCAAAGTAAATTCTCAGTGAAATCTATAAGTATATAATATAGAACTGAACTCCTTCAATGTTTTTAATAAATTACCAAGTTTAAGACGTGACGAAGCAAGTCATTATGTTAAGATACATTGAACTACGGTAGCAGGTTCTGCGGTTGGAGGTGGTACAGAAAACAAACCTAAAAAAATCACTGTGTTTAGGTTACATTTAACCTGGTGATGAAAGTGTATCCGGTCCGAATCAAAATCAAAGTAAATTTTAATTTATGAAAAAATGCAACTGAATAAAAAAAATTTCATTTTAAAAAAACCCGATCCATTTTTATTAAAAGTTTAACAGCGATTCTTTATTTAATTTCAAGTACATTAACAACGTCAAGAATCTCGTGACAGGTAAGTGACACATTTGGAAATATATATACTTCTCTCATACATCCATCTTAAATTCCTAGCGTTTGGAATATGTGCACGTACAAATTACTTTATAGTTCAGAGAACACATAATAAAGTGTTACTCTAGGTTGACCTGCACCGTTATAATAATTATATTTATTATATTGAAGGTCATACGAATTGATTGACATCATCATCAACATCACTATTTAAGCAACGTAGTTGTTGTTATTACCCGAATTTTTAAGAATAGACTTGAGCTGATGCTGCTGTGGTGAGGTACCATGGGTTGGGTGGGAAGGGGAGTTGTTTTTGTAGAGCATTGCGGCATTGTTAACGTTTGTTGACAGGTCATGGTTTCCCTTGGAATTTCCACTCGTCATCGAGTTCGAATTTCCAAGACTTGAGGATGCGGACGGGGGTGAGCTAATACCTTGTTGCTGCTGACTGCCACTAGTGCTAGCCCCATTGTTACCTTGCTGTTGCAAGCTCGCACTCATTCTCATCAGCTCAAGTTGGAGCTGGCGATACTCCTCCAGAAATGCGGCGAGCTGTGCGGCATGGTAGTCATAACAGCCATTATTTGATGAAGAGCTCACAGGTCCCGAGTTGGCCGTTCTGACATACGAGATTCCCTGGTCGGTAGGGCTTAAAAGGCCATTTCTCCCTTCATCATGACTCCCACTGTGATGACGGAGAGCTCCTACTGATGGCGTGCCAGGCTCGACGAAGTAATGATCATGCACAGGGGAAGTTGGCATGCTGAGTCGCTGGCGAGTTGGGTAATTGGAGTAAGTGGACAGGAACGGATTGTGATTTTGAGATTGTTGGAAGTGGGTTGCAGATGACCCCTTAAAACTTCCTCGGTAATGTGGTGGATGATGATTTTGCCCGATGGTGTAGGGCTGGTAGGTGGACACGTAAGAGCTCTCTGTGCTGCTGCTACTCAGTATCGAAATCCCACTGGAAGTTATCTTATCCGTTGAATTCCCATATGAGCGGGATAAAAGGGGTGACTGGCTGTCAGAGTTATTTCGCCGGTGAAAGTATCCTCTTCCACTGTCAAAATCAAATCAAGCAGTTTCATCAGTTACCGTTTCCATTGCTTTTCCACACTGAAGCGATATTTTTATCATTCAGTAATTGCCAAAATTTGGTAAACACTCAATCATGTTGTTCAATGCCCTACATATGTAACATATTTGATACACATGAGTGCACTCAATGATATCTTGTAAAAAGTTATCATCATATTTATGTAGGTATTAGGTGTTTTCACACAACAATTTTAATAAAATGTTGTAAGCTACACGAAGAGAGATATTCCGTATATTGCATGAAGAATATGATTGTACTCAAGTTTCGCCAAAAACACTAATACCCTCGATGCTAAAGAAAGCCTGGCGTGTGGAGTAAACATGGGTAAAATGTTTACTCAAGTTTGTTTCTCGCTTGCTGGGAGCAAAATAATACGTCATACATAATTATATGGCTCATTAGAAAATAAAGTAAACATATATTAATAACCATTCCCATCCAGTCATTCCGTTCCAGGTTAATCAATATATATTACTTGTTCGAGTGAATGAGGGGATATAATTTGCAAAGAGAAACTATTTCATACTTTCTACCTTTTACGAGAGTTATAATGTGTATTATGTTTACACACATTTTATTTATGTCCATACACCATCACAACGAAAAGACTGAAGGGAAAAAACAAATTCAAAGCTAGAACCGAACTTCTGGTGGGAAGCCTCAAGGCATGCTGTCGAATATACTTCGTATTCATAAATACTCAAACATGACTGCGACTAAGCTTTCACTCCTTTCTCTCCCGGCACCACCAGCTTTCTCTTCTGTAAACCACCGTCAAGTCAAGAAGATGAAGTCTCAGTCGGTACAAGGCTGAATGAATGTGGTGAACGTTATTTGCGTGCCTAACAAGCATCGTCTTCAGCTCTAGCACTATGTTATACACGAGGTGATATTGCGTAGTTATCAGTCTAGCTGGATGACATGATGCTCGCTCACTATCAACTTCAGTAAACAATCACTCTCAATTACATTACAAATTACGCTCCTCCTCCGCCTCCTTCCTACTGCAGTTCATGTGTTTGTGTCTGAGACACTAAAAGTGTAATCTGTTTGTTGTTTCTGGCTTTAGTGCAGGAGTTGCCCTAAACTTTCTCCACAATTTTTTCCAGTTTTCTTCCCTAAAGCACTCTGCTATGGATCCCATCCATATAAAATGCATTTCTTGGAAAAAGAAGAAAAAAGTTTTCATTTGACACGTCTGTATGTAATATAATGTAAAACAGTTAGTGGCTCCCTAGACTCCCCATAAAGAATAACAGTTGAATTTTGTGGCAAAGCATTCCCATCATTCACCTGCCGGAGACACCGATAAAACAAAGACAAAGTTCGTGGCTGTATTTTTTTTGTGAAATTGGCCTGGCCTCTACTCTACTCACCTGACTACCGTTACAACTACAACCCGGTGATTTTTAGGGATTTTGAGGAAAAAGTTAAATGAATGGTTTGCTAAATGATAGACACGAACATGTATTATTGCATGTTGCACAATCAACAATCGCTCACTCACAAAATTGGACTGCAAGCCAAGGTGGTGTGGTATGCTAAAAAAATTATGGCAGTACGGAAAATGGGAGATATTGAGACATAATTTCCATGCACATTTCCAAGAAATGCTATGTAAATTGCAGTGTAAAAAGAGAATTGTTCTTGAACATTGTCTCCCGATTACTATCACCATGCTCCTAGCGTTCCTACCCCCATTTTTATATTACACAGAATACAAAATATAAAACAAGGAGTTTGTTTCGGATCACTTGACTGTGCACACTTCTTCCCCACAGCCGTGGCAGTGACAGAGAAAGCTGTAGCTGGTAAATCGTAATGGGAGAACAAAAACCCATTCGCACACAGGCAATTTGGTGGCCAACCCACGAAACCAAAATCATGTAGTTAAAGTCACAAACATACAAGTTTGGTTGTGGGTCTTTTCCACCCAACGACTTCCATAATGGTCCAGCTGACCAACTATTCTGTATTGAATGGCGGCCGTAGCCATATCTATTCACCGAGTGAGAATGGGCTAATATTAACTAAGTTATTGCACTATTTTACGACATGGCATGAATCCTGTGGAGTCGTTTTGTTTTATTGTACATGCTGTGGAATTGTTATTCACCATAAAAAAACTTACGTATCAACAAGATGTTGTTTTTGATGGGTGTAGTGTTTGTAGGGCAGTTGGTATTGCGCGGCTGCTGCTGCTGCTGATTTTTGTTTGCTCTTGGAAGACTCGCAAAATCTGAGCTGAGTGACATCTTTTCGTCAATCAGATCCGGGTATTTATCACCCGGAGACTTGATGGATGAGCGATTAGAGGAGCCAGCAGTGCTGCTCCCGTTATTCGCATTTTGCCCCATGACCACCAACTCGTTCCGTCCTTGCGGGGAGCTTATATGACTAATATGAGGTGGTGTTTCTCCCAACACCTGCTTTCCCGAGGAATTTCTTGCGGTGGAGAGTGGATTTGGAGGGTAATGCTCTTGTTGATGATGCTGCGGAAGGGTTTGATGTGGCCCATTCTCATTCCTGGTTTGACTTTGTGATCTACTGGATACAATAGCTGTGGTCGTGGTGGAGACAACAGCAACAGCACCGTCTTGGTCCGCTTCCCCGTCCTCTTGGTCAGAGCCATTATTCTCAAGGTCCGACGAACTGTCATCGGGCTCCGTGGTTGGGACTGCTTTATACTCTCGCCCTTTGTCATGAGAACCACCATCAGCACAATTATTTTCACCGTTTGACATCGTTCTCCTACTTAATACACTATTAGCGGTGACATTAGTGCCGCCATGGTTGGACGAGTTGTGGCGATGTGAATTGTGGTGGTTGCCCATAAGAGGGACTCTCCACCCCATTTTGACCCGAATATGGGTTCCGCCGACGTGATTCAACTCGAGCTTATCGTCAGTGGCTATTCGTGACGGATGGTAATGTCGTCGATGCTCCCAACACTACACACACTAATAAAAGGGACACGACCAGCGTGAGTAAGGCAGCTAGCACGGCTCCAAAGAGGAGAAAACGACCTGAAACACACAACCATAATAATACATACATTTCAGCAAACCTTATATCAATTCTCCAATCGTTTCATTTCACTCCTATGAATCTCTGGATGGCCTTGCTAAGTACCAATAGATCTTGGATGAAGTAACATTTTCACAGCTGCCATAACCCATATGCTCCCTTCTTAAGTTTCTTTATTATTTTCTCTGCTTCCCAATCAGATCCAATTTATCGGGAAGCTCTTACACTGAATATAAATAATGTTATCTTTCGCCCAAGGAACTACATATTTCCCAGGAACGAAAAGTCTGAAAATGTGTTTATGTCAGTGAGAATCAACACTTGATATCTAGTAAAGTATTATAAGAGCGTGTTTATGACAAACGGGATTTGAATGCTTGGAAAATGTACGCTCAATGAAACTGTTGATAATAGGGCATTTGCCAAGATAGATGGAAAAGAAGGAGGATAATATAGAAAAAGCATATGTATATCCCTATCGGAGGATTCATGGAGGATTGAAAAGGCTGGAATAAGTCGTCAATCAAACGACTCCCACTTATGAGATTTAGAGACATGATGAAATGAAATGGGAACGGAAAAATGGTTTTGATCACGACGAAATTATGAAGGTTGTTTTGAATGAAAAGCTTTATAAATTAGATGAGAGCCATTTTTGCAAAACGAAATTCCAGATTTCATTGCCTTGTCTAGAGCTCTCCATCAAATGTGTGGCAGCCAGAGTGAAAAGGAAGTAGAAGAGTGAGAGAAAACTGTCATTGGGCTGTCCATCTACGCATTGTAGTTTCCTGTTTGCAGCTTCATCTACAAAGCAGAGGTAAGGGTATATCTCGAAACCGAATGTTTGCAAACTGAAAAGGGGGAATGGAAGAAAAAACAGCAAACAAAGAGCTCGTTTCTTCCATGATCATGGTTTTACTCGTGTTCCATTATGAGAAAGCCATATCAGAGCCATATCGTATATTTAATGGAACATTTGGCACACAGTATGATAGTCCAAATTCACCCATCACCCTACATTACATATCTATCTCAACAATTTTTTCTTCTAACGGCCTTCATTAGCGATTACAGTGCCGATATCCTACGTCACAGTGACAGTTTTTCATCAATTATGAATAAACAACCGTCATTAAAGGAAACTGAATGTGTTGAGAAAGGAGACAGAAATGGTTACTTTCATCTTCCTCCTTTGCCGATATCTTCTTAAAAAGGGCCATAGTTAACACGTACAGCATTTCGCTTTCTACATACTAAGCTACTAAATGCCTACACGCTTGTGGATGTACTTAATCTATTTACTACGGAAAAAGTGAGAGTGTAACGGTGCCTAGTTATGTTGTATATCTTTATCGTCTTTGTATTTGTACCTAGCAGTCTGGATTCATTCATTCCACCGGAATTAACAGTACTCCTGGGAAGCTCAGAAATATGTTGTTTTAGCCTCTTTTTAAACTTCTACATGATATGCAAATGCAGCGAATTTCATCTGTTGTGTTGTTCCCTTTCATTACAATCTGATTTCGGCAAATTTTCAAGTTCTTGGGAGAGTATTTTCAAATAGAAACAAGGAAAAGGAGCTACTAAATAGCTTTCCTTGGCAAAAACTTAGCCAACTTAGTATATTATGCCTTGAGCATGAAACAAAATGCGTGTGTAACGGGGATCGCGAGTGATATTTCATTATCAAGCTTCGGCTAACTCTCTTGAAATGGCTTCCAGCAGGGAGGGATCGGAGCTGGGAAGGATATGAAATGAGGATTACACTCTTTCTTTCCACATTAAAAATATCATAATCTTGAGCATCTGAAGGATCATAATTCATGCGTTAATCATGCATTCCGACATGGCCACAACAAAGCAATCAGATCAAGTTTTGAGAAACTAAATTATATACAATCACAAATATAATTTACGACCTTGCAAAACAAAACATTTGTATTCTTAGTGTAGCCACCCGAGAAAAGGTTCAAACAAGAGCGGATTCCATACGAGTTGGTGGGTGGGTATGAGAGTAAAATAAAGTAAAACTGTATTTGCTTTGGGTTTAAATTAATGTATGCTTTTAAATCGAAATGCAAATGATAGATGATCACCCGTTTTATAAACACTAGTTTCGCACACACTTAATTACATGCTCATTTACCAACGATTACTATAATTTGCATGATATTGCAGTCATTCCTTTCACCCTCCAGGTGAACTAACCAGCCAGCTACGTAGATTAATATCAAAGGTCCTAAAGTAAAAATCAAAACGACAAAAAAAGTTTTAAATTTTAAACAAATCCCAACCCAACGCATTGCGTAACGTTTAGTTCCTCTACGACAGCATTTTATCCCATCGTAATATGCACTCGTTTCTCACGAGATCCTGTTTCATGCTCAAACTTGGAAATGTTCAGTTTTTCTGGGTAAGAGTCTGTCTACCTGTGTATTCCTTATCAGGAACAATATTTTCAATTCCAACTGCATTAGCATGACTGATGCCTCCACTTTCTCTGGATATCTTTGTCTAGAACGTAATATTCCTTTGGGATATGCATCTTATTTGAATAAATGTTCACATTACGTAATATGCGATATCCCAAAGTAAATGCAGGAATGCTATACATATACGCATCATTATCAGGGCCATAGCACATACCTATTCGGTACTTGGGCAAAGGTTTTTGTACGTAGAGCACGACCCATTTCGGCCTTCATTCAAATGAATGATGTGAGTGTAAAAAGACTAACACATGTCAGAAGAATAGTAAATGGCATAGCTACAATCACATATTATATAGACAAACGTACTCCATAAGTCCCTATAGTATCTATGGACCACCAAGAACAAAAAAGCACAACGTTGTTCATGTAAATGCATAGTTAGTCGGCTAGCTATGAAAAATATGCATGCATATAAATGCACATTACTATTACGTAAAAAACTAGAGGGTGAGAGTGAGAAGACAGAATTCTACAATTTTTCTTGATGTGGGTAGACTAGAGTCGGAAGCACATTATGTTTCGTGTACACTTTTTTTACGTGTGGACATGCACCCATACACACACATCGACTTCACTTACTTTCCCCACTGCTATAATATAACTGCCCCTTTCTAAATTTCCTCTTGCTGGTTTTTTTTCTTTCCTCCTCCGTTTTTTCACTATATCGACATAAACATATAACCTTTCACTCTCTCAATGGGAAATGGATATGACTTGGTCGTTCTCCGTAAAATGTCTATGTCGACATGAGAAAGAGAGAGAGAGAGCCTCATACCATTCTCAAATGCAAAACGGAGAGAATCAAATAGCAGGAAAGAGAGCTAAGGTATGTCGACATAAATTGAACAACTGCTATATCCACAGCATACCAAACTGTAGCACTAACATGGTAATATGCCATAGTATTATTTTTTGTAGTAATAGTTGTTGCAGTAATGCGTAATGTAGGTGTAGCACCATGTTCATAATACCATCTCGTTGGACATTTTCTCTTCTTTCAAATCGTACAACAAAAATAACCCTCTCGCAAGTTGTTGCAAGAAGAAGAAGAAAGACGTCTGTTACCGTTAGTATTATATTAGTGCTTTCCCCGCTTCATAATAGAATTCAGTGACATGGCTTACCTTTTGTGAGATTGGGTAGGTAGTCGAGTATGTATATGAGAAGTAAACTTGTGCTTACATTGCATTACCTTTAGCTTCAATAATAACCTGAACTGAATCCTTTTTCTCTCTTTTTCTGCCCTCTCTACTGCCCTGGCTTGCATACCATACTTTTGGCTTGCTCAAGGAATGTCTCCTTTTTTGGTAAGTAAAAGCATTATAAAAAGGTAACCATTCGTTCGTGAGTAAAACTCAAGTAAAACTCCTCGAAAGTGAGTAAAAAAGATGAAAACATTTCCTTTTTCTTTTTTTTCTCTCTCTCTCCTCTTTTACTCCTTTCTTTGTGCTTTCCCTCCTTCAGATCATTTTCTCAAGCTTTTATCGTTTCCCCAAGGCTGTAATAGAAAATGCTTTGTATAAACATTACACCTACAATCCAATACAATATACTTTCATGACAACACCATACCAAAACAATTGTGTTCACAACGAGATTGCAGTTACATTACTTGTACATGCCATGCCGATCCAATGGCAGCGTTTCTTTTTTTGAGTATTATGATTGTGGCTGTAAGTATGAGAGGCCACTATCATCATCATTGTTTGCTTGTATTTGTGTTGCTATTGCTTGTAAACACAAGTTTAACATTTTCTTTACATTTGTACCCTCATCCACGTATTACCACAATAATATTCTGTAATACCTGGCTATATAAGCGAGGCTCTTATGTTCAATCCCTAGCTTCCGTGTGGTCCCCATTCCTTAAAACCGGAAAAAGTGTAGCAGTAAAAAACTGAGGGTTTTTCCTCTAAAAAACCAGGTGATAATAAGGCATGAAAGGGAGAGCGAGCTGAGAAAACAAATGCGAGAGAACATTAAATGAGTAAAGGTATATGGCTCTATTATACCCCACTATTTAAACGATTTACTTGATTACCACATACGATTATGTCCCCATGTGTCATATTAAATTTTCCCTCTTAAAAATATTCTCCCCGTATTTGGGTATAAAACATTCACGAGATAGTATCATGTGTGGGCTATAAAAATTTCCGACATATCTTTCGAAATTGTTGTAAGGATCATCTAGCTCTGGGGACTTGTTTTCTTTAAAGACGCCTAAAATATGAATGAAACTGTTGTTTCCTTCCTTCCTCTCTTGTCTCTTTGTCTCCTTCCAGCTGTTTTTCTAACATGTAAGAAACGTTGAGGAATACATCTTGTAGCTCGTAATTTTTAACTCGCCCGCTTATGTCACTTGTTTTAATATGCCTCTGACTGAACACCATATTTTACGTCCTCATTTTAAAAACAGCGAAATTGAACCAGCACGATGATCATGTCGGTCAATGGACGAGCTCGTAATGCTTGTTCCATTTTTTTGTAAAATGATAAACTTAAAGTGGGCATTCGTTGGGATAGTAGAATCCTTCTACCTATTTGTAGCAACCTTACAGAATTTTCACCAAGTTTCTTAAGGAATATCTCACAATTTGTAAAAGTTATCGTGCACACTGATTTTGTTGAAAAAGAATTTCCTATACAGACATGAAAAGGAGACTTGGCTTGTTATAACGCTATGTCAATTTACAATTTAGTGTCCCTGTAACTCTTTTAAAAGCCACTGTACAATTTGGTGACAGCGCAACAGCTCAATTTTAAAAATTCCACTGAATAAGTTTAAACTTGAGAAGATAAGAAAAAGTTTGGGGGATCAAGGGTTCATCTCGTTTAAATACAAAAAATATAGTTTGAAAAATAGTTTCTGTAAGTACTTTAAAACCTGCGACACATTACAGTTTCCCACTTGGCTGGAATCAGCGCGGGCGTGTAAACTCGAAAAGGAATTACCAAGGGACTTTCATTCACAACACTACCTATTTATATGCCCAAATGGAACTCGTGGGTGTAAGGATATAAAACTTCTTGATTTGTACACGAAGGGATGAGCAGCAATGCAAGAAAGAGGTAGAGGTACAATTAGCTAAGCAAATGCTATGCCTGTTTTTGTGCATGGGTGAGAAAGAGTGCGTTAGAAAATCCAACTTTCCAGCCAGTTGCAAGTTACACTCATAACCATAAGTTTGTAACAAATTGATTACGCCAATGATACTTTCTCCTTTTGCTTATTCGCCCCCACATCCAAACATAAAGGACAAGGTTCTTCTAAATGCAGGAGCCGTGCAAGTGAAACAAAAACGAGGGAGAAGTAATTACAACAATATCATATTAAGGTATCACCACACAGACAATAATTTCGTAGTCATTGCTGCTTGTAAAGCTACATGCCTATTACACCATTTGAAAAACTTGGGTGTTTGCATACATACACACCACATTATTTCCTACTACTTAAATCCCTTTCCCCGTTCCTCTAGCTCGGTGTTGGTATTGAGACCAGAGAAAGAGGAGGAGGAAAGGAAGCATTCAAAAAGTTGTAGTTTTGTAGCTGCACAGAGAGAGTAAAAGGAAAATAGGTGAATTCCCTCAAACTGCCAGTTGGGTGTATAAATTTTAATGGAATTAGTCGAACTTCTCTCACTATCTTCTCAAATGAGGAAGCAGAAGTGAAAGTGTGCAGGAGAAAAGTGTGAAAAGTGAAGACGAGAAATAGAAAGTCTGTAGCTTTGCGTTGCACGATATATATATGCTTTTATCAACTAAACTCCTCCATTATATTCTCCTCTGTGTGACTGACTCACTGTGTGTGGTATGATATGGGATAGCAAATTGCAAATAAAGTGTATGCAAACGGTGTGGTAGAAAAACAGCTAATGTTGGTACAAGCTGAGATATAAGTAAAACATGTGTAAACTTATTAATTCTCAACCTTTTATTAATGCCACTTCTAGGTGTGAAATGGCGCAATATCTGTCAGAATTATTTAAACAAGTATGTTACTTTCAACTACGCGCTACTAGGTTTCCTTGGTTCCTTTTTGAAGTGAAAAATTGCAAAAATAAAATGATTTCGGTAGAAAACTTAGGTTGCAGAGCTTTTATATGAGTTTCTGCCTTTACTTGTGCGTATATGCATATAATTTAAGGTGAATTGAAAGAGTAAAAAGTACCTGTAAGATGTTCAGCCTTATTTTGTAAAACGATTAATGTAAAGTTTGCTGTAACGGACCCTGCACGACTTTCAGCTTTGCAGCTGAAAGTGCCAGCATCACGTGGTGTGGAACGTATCATCTGTAAGGTGGATATTTTAACGCCTACACCCCGATCAAAAAATGTTTGATTTCGGGAGGATTTCCCTAATACAAGTAAGGCGGATGAGAGTTCAGGAACCTGTCCAGCTGCTCCAACTGCGGCTGTTGCACGTGACATGCTGGAAGGGTCCGACTTACTTGATAGGTCGTCGGGTTCCCATGTAAAGGATTCTGATACTAAGAAACCAGATGAAAAACCACTAGCTCCACTTGTTCCTATCGCCTTGTTCCCATTCCACCAACGGATCTGAAAACAATAACAACGAATATTGCTCAGAGAAACTCAAAATCAATACATAGTTCTTTAATAAATTATCATGTCAGATTATATATGACGCTAGTGTCTAATGATTTTATTGCTTCTGGTGAAAGTTTTAATCTAATTAATTATTCACCAAAAGCGTCATTGTTGAACATAAAATGTTTTTTGATGCTCCACAATAATGAATTCTTGCTTTTAGCAGCTGCCAACTGCAATCCACTGTCAGCAAAAGCTCAGCGTGCCATTTATCTCTGCTCAAGGCATCACCTGAAGACCGTTAAGCACACATACCTACGGACTACATAGCTCCTCTTTGTAAGATTAGGTAAATTCGGTACAATCATGAATAATATAAATTAAAATGAACGTGTAACTAAGTTGTTGTTTCCCTCCATGCTCCAACACAAGCTGAAACTTTCTCCAGCTGATGCAGAATAAATACAAGGGAGAAGGAAATGATCAAGCTGTCGAACTAAATAAATATGCTCATTAAAGTTGCGGCTGTTGCAGGGCATCAAACATGCAAATCCTTTTCATGTAACAACCATGAATTCAAATCTTTTCGCATAATCTCCAATAGTATCAGGAACAAAAGCAGGTTGAGAGAGAGAGAGAGAGAGAAAGAATCACAAGCTCTGTCTCAGCATCCCTTTCTCTCGCATTCAACGCAGGGAGAGTGTAACTTTATATTGTGGGAAGTAGCATGTGTAATAAGTAGCTTCATCATAAGTTCTACATCCATTTTACATGCGAAATTTTATACTTATCATTACAAAGTAAGCAAAAAAGAAGTCTGTGGAAAGCACATAGGTCGCACTACTCTGGTGATGCTCCTCTTCCATATTGTGTCAGGGACTGGATCCCATATATTTGAGGCTTTAGGAGGGAAGAGGAGTATTAGATGTGGGCAAAAATGGTGCCACAAAACGAGTGAGAATGTTCCTAGCTGGGATGTGATGCCATACCACCACAAACTACAACAGTAATATGACTACGACGACTGTTTGTTGTTTCACTCTGGTTTTTGCTCTTCTTTTTCGCTCCCGGTTTTAGGGGCAATGATTCCTCCAATGTGGATTGCAAATGGTGAATAGGTTGACGAGGTACTTAAGAAGAAAAATCCGAAGTGATCCATCCATTCCCACTGTGACCATGATGCTAAAATTCTTTTCCTTTCCTTACTCACACGGTTGGTGCTAGAAAAGCTTAGGCAAATCCAATTGTAAATCTTCAATCAATCTCTATCGCTTTCACTTGCCTGCCCCCTCCTCCCTCATTTACATAGGTTTTGGGTATTATGTTTTTTGCTCTTAGCGTTGAAAGCAAAAGAGAGGGATACCGAAAGTCTTCTCTTTTCCATTCTACAACCAGCCGTTTCCTATATAATATCATGCATTTTTGCTCTCTCTCGTTTTTCTTACAGAAAAGCGTATAAATACAAGAACGACTTGCCCCAACCAACCCAGCATCATCAACATCATCATCATTGTTTTCGACTCTGGAGTATACTCAAAACATACGCTAAATTGAGCTTGACGTTGCAGCTCATGAGGGCTGTTTAATCTGAGGAAATGCAAAAAATACCAACGAGGAGAAGATATACACTTCCTCTTTTTTTGTCTTGGCTCTTGTCCTTGTTCATGTCGCTTCAATATCAAGGAACCAGAACAGAACCAGGAGTAACTAGACAAATTATACTCTGTGAAAAACCGTGGAGCATCTCTGAGCGGCGTGTTCTGGTCACACAACTTACTCTCCTAACATCATTCCCTGATCTTCGACAATTATGACCGAAACTTTTGGTCTAACGACAAGACAAACAAGTCTTCTCCTCGCAGCTCAATTATTATTAAATTAGGATTCTTGATACAAGTTTGTTTTAACTGGATTAAGGAGGAGGGAAGCTCATAGCGAATCAATAATAATCTTGGGAAAATTTCAATGAGTAAATTAACCATGGTAATTCAAAGAGGGGAGTGAGTGGGAGAGAGCATGCTAATAAGGACTCTTGTTACGGGATTCCGAGAACTGTACCTTACATTAAACCACAGCAACTTCCCACCGACTGTGTGTCTCTGTATGTTTTTTAAAGTCTATTGCTCCTCTCTGCTACTCCTCTACCAACAAGGATTAAAAACATGTTCTCTTTCTCTGAGCTTTAGTGAAATGGGAAAGTAAAAGGAGGTAAGAGCATGTTTCATAACTCCCAATGGCCTCTTTTTGCTCACTTGTGTATGAATAATGGGTTTGTATAATAGGAAGATGCACTCCACTCAACTCATCCATTTAACGACGCTCCCACTGCTGCCTTTACTTACTCCTCTGCCACTGCCAAAACCTTCGTTATGTCGTTCATTACATAGAAAACTAACCAACTTTAACAATATGCAGAGAGAGAGAAAGCATAGAATGAATGGGCAAATGATCAACTTGTGCATGCCTACATCTACTTCATACTGCGTTAATTGATAATTAACGAAATAACTGGGGAGAGCAAGAGTTATCTGGAGTTGCAGACCCCTTAATTACATTAGTGTGTAGAAATTAATCAAATTAACAAATTAAACCTATGCTCACAGTCTTGGAATATGGCCAAATGAGGATTTTCAGGGAAGAAGGACTGCCGGAGAAAGGGAAAAGGAGAGAGATGTAGTATAGAACATCTCTCTCTTCTTTCATATTCGTGTGCGGTGCTTTCTGTGGTCGCTTTACCCCTTTCGTGTCTTCTCCGTCCTCCGAAGCGTATTAGCACAAGGATATACTTTTCACCCGTCTGTTTGATTCATTTAACCAAGAAGAGCTGTTGATACCTCAATTGCCATCGATAATGGCGAAACGTTGCAGAGCGCTTGTTGCCATCATTAATTAATTTGGCATGCATCCTTATCGGAAAAGGTTCATCCCGTTTCATGTCCAAGGAATGAATATCCCCTTTCTCCATACCAAAGATAAAGTATTTTTACAGGGACTCACTAAAACATCTTGTGAAAGATAGAGTTTGCAAGCACAGCATATTTCTCGGTATATGAAAATCGATATTTTCTCCATCCCTGCTATATTTAGCTGAGCAAAATTACTCATTTTAAAACCTGCTTTCCAGCAACAACCCAAATAACTAAAATAATGGTAACCTTTAAGTTGCTCTTAAACCGTACTACTAATTAAGACAAGGTGCGTGTAGCGTGGGAAGAAAACAATGCGATGATGATGCATGAATGAAGTACTCGTGTATTCGAAACCAAAGTAGAGTTTGCTGTTTCGCACTTAAATTGTGCAATGCTCAGCAGCAAGGGCCCAGTCGAAGTGAAATCATCATCAAATATAACTCATTTATTTAATGAATACTCTTCAAAGCAATCGCGTACTTGGTAAGCATGGTGTAATGAAAGGGTGCGTGGAAGTTTCCCACAATGTGTATATTTGTCTTTCGGAAACTTGAATGTGAAACATGAACTCATTCATACAAGGCTAACCCGGTTTGTGACGGGATTGGCATGGCATAACATGTAACTTTTCATTTGCCGGAGAAAGTGTTTTGTTGTAGATATACTAGTTTGAGGAAGGTAGACCCGAGTCTGAGTGTAACGCAATGGCAATGTTTGCAACAAAGAACGCTATATTATGCCATTTCCTCTTTTCTTGAAAAGGAGGTTGAGTTTTCCTCTCGTTTATTCTAAAAAGAGCGTATTATACACAAACACAAACATGGAGTAAGAGTCACATTTACTTTTTGGAAGAGTCGGTTCGTTTGGCAACATTTTCTCTACCTGCCGTGAATTGAATACTTTCTCTTTCTTTCTCCTGTGTTGTGAAAACGACGAAGGAAGGAAGAATAAGAAAGGGAGGGAGGGAGAAGAGGTTTTGCTTTGAAGGGATTATGCTTGCCCGCTTGGACACGTTCTTTCTCAAGTGATATACATAAGGGCATAAAAGCCGGACCTTTTTTCCTTTGTGCTCCTTGCTCGTCTCTCTCAGTTCCTCTCAAGAAAAAGCCGGAGTAAGTGAAGAGAGTATAAAAATGCTGATGTTATTGCTACTTTGACTGCCTCCCCTTCAAAAGCCCACTCAAAAATGTAGGTAAATATGACAAAAATGGGGGAAATAATATATTTGCCGGAGTCTACTATAGAGTGAGCGCATATTCATAAGAATAATACACAATGCTATAATGCATGCAACACGCATTGCAAAAGGCTAAATATCAATATTAAAACGAATGCTAAGCAGATTTTTGCGTCAAGTGTCGTGACAACGAAATATGTGACAGAGTGGTTCTTGTTGTCCTTTCTTTCACGCTCTAAGCAACATGGCTGGAGAGAGAGCAATGTTGTAAATGATAAGCAGCTTAAGAACAATGAGTTCTTTTCTTATGGCTGAGTAAGAATAAGCAGAATGAGAATTTCTGGAAGAACAAGCCATTCACGTTTTTTTGGGGGAGAGAATAAAAAAGGAAATGAAGGAAAGTGAAGAAGATAGGGAAAGAGACACACTCAGCGCATAAGTGTAACAACAAAGCAACAAGGCTTTTCATCTTCCATCACCAAATTATATGGAGTAGCGCTACTGGCTAAAACGTGAGGAGATGGAGAAAGGTTATAATATGAGCAAGGAGGAAATCAAAAAAACACAAGAAATATCCAGTTTAAGTAATGTGGAACAAGCACAAGCGCATTACCATTCCTACACATCTGTTTTTCTTGTCGAATTATGCAAAAGGAGGCCAGCAGCTAGCCTTAATGGATGTTTGTGTTTGTTTAGCAGGAATAAAAGGCCTAATATGCATTTATGCAAGTTGTCAGCTCAAAGAAAAATTCCTCCCGCATACATATCAGTTTACTATTCCAGGCAGTTTGTTTCTGGAGGTTAATGAGAATAAAGGGAGCGAATGGTTATGGTGTTAGGTGATAATGATTATGACTCGACAGTACATTTTGATTCATATTGTTTTGGGCAAGATGTATCATGTTAAGCAACAACCTTTTTAATAATTCAAACATCAAAGACAGATTATGAACAGAAGAAATTCCTAAAATGAAAGAAAAGTGTCTTACAACAGAAATAGTGTAGTATAATTATGTTACCTTTGTGTCTGGTGTTGCTTCCCACTGGCAAGTTAATGTAGTGTTCTCCCCCTCCAAAATCTTGCGACTTTTTACTCTATTTGAGCCGTGGAGCTTGGGCAGACATGCAAAGTCCTCCAGCTCCAACTCATTCCATAACTTGCCTACAAGTCTTGGTGGCTGAGAACAGACAGGAGGGACTCCAAATGGTACGTTGTTCTTGCCCATCCAGCCACGGAAGGGTTGAAGAGCGCAAGAACAGTTCCAAGGATTTCCATGAATTTCGAGTCCATGAAGACTTCGCAAAGGGAAGAACGATATGGCCTGGACAAATAAAAATATATAATATTTTCAGCTGCAATTTAAACATTAAATATCGTAACTAAAGCGCGTAGTACAACTAATGATGTTCGTCGCCATTAATACGAAATTTTTTGAAAAACAATTAGATTTCTACACACCTAAGTTGTTGTGTGTAAATTTACCCTTAAAATGTGTTGTTACGCTTTTTGCAAATTTAATATTAGCAAAAATGTAGCATGTTTGTTCACAAAAATTTGCAGGCACTGTTTACAAGTAGCTTGTTTGCTAACTTAATAACTGTCCACTCGCATTAGTCAAGATCTTTTGTATATCATCCGTAATTGTTGATTGACATTAATTCAAAACGTGAAAGCTACATGCTTCCTTTCACAGTCATCAATCATAACTCATTCTACATACAAAGAAGTCCAGAGTTTAGTTTACAGGCTGAAGGAAAATTCGTGGTAATACACATTGTGCATTCAATTGAATTCATCCAAACATCTATTAATTTATGTGAAACGATTTTGCATGAAACTAAATCCGTTCGTATTTTACTTGGAAAGCTTTAGCCGCTGGTTAATTTTGATTGATTAAATAGAATTAACTGGAGACAGTTTCGTGTATCTTGACAAATTCATTTTGGGAGAAAGAATTCCACATTTCGTGAATTTCAATAAGCTTCTTACAGCCGTCATTGTACGACAACTTTAGTAGTGCACTAACCTTTTTATCTCAACACTTTGGAAAAGAAACAGTGACGTGTCCAGGGAACACAAAAATATATTCCAGGGTGCCTAACTGCGAAATGGAAATTTAATATGGCACTTTGGCACACGCACAAACACTCACATATGATTACAATTCAGCCGTGACGAAAATGCCACAAATATATTATTTTCAGGACGCCATATAATCAAGAGTAATTATCATGAATCTTAAGTTACCTCCATATACACATATCAGCTTTGTCCTTAGACTTTCCTTCAATACCTATAAATAAGTGCTCATATATGCAATATAAAACAGTACGCGACAACTGGAAGCTCTGATCTGGCATCAGAATGGAATAAATGCACTGGATTTTTATGTACATGTCAAAAAGTCCGGTACGCGTAAAAACTACATAATGCCCTACCAACGAACTATAGGTAAGCATGACTTTCACTGAAATGGGAGAAGTATAATGGCTCTGTCTCACACAAAGCAAGTATTTACGAGCATCGTTTCTATATTTGTACTCCATTAAATGTATCCTGAATTCCCTTTTTGTCTTCAATATTTTTTGCATGCCAATGTTGATTTCTTGGCGCTCTCCTGTAGAAGTAAATATGATAAGTAAATAATCATGTTTAAGTAACTTAAGGCATTCTCAGAAGTAGACTATGAGTTGGTTAGTTGCAACTCAAAACGAGAGAGAGAGAAAGCTCAGGGTAATTTTATATGAGTTGTTCATTTTTTACCTTGCCTTATATGCATGCTATGCATTTCCACAAAAAATGGTATACTTCAAGACTATCTTGATCATTGAAGCTTGGAGGATGAAAGGAGAAAGATATTTTCCTACTTTTTCCCAATTTCTTGTTTCTTCAGCAGTAAAGACGTCTTGTCATAAGTTATTGGTAAATATCCCCAGTTAGATACTTATGCATACATGTTTGCATACACAAGAGTGTTACGTATTCCACAATTTTATGCATGTGTATTGACAACCATCCATGTATTGATGCATAGATTCACTGGGGAGTAAAGTACGGAGAAAGTAAGAAGTACATTACATTATATACATATATTGCATTTTGTATTGACTCTCTGACTTTTCCGTTCCCTTCCTTCCTTCGCTAGTTTTGGTCTTCTGTGAGTGAACTCGAAATGGAAAAGAAACTGACAGGGAGCAACTAAAGATACTGGCAGGCAGGCTGGCAAGAAACGAGCTTTTCTCCTAGATGGCTTAGCCCAATTTGTCAATTTATTTAGGCATGAGCTACTGCAGCCCAGAAAAAAATATTTCAATATGTATCCAACGGAAAAGCAAAAATGTAGGTAAGGTATTACACAGACTTGTGAACTTCGTTATCTGCCTCAGCTGTACCTCGTTTCCCTTTTCATGGTTCAATAGCTATGCATACAGGAAACTTCCGCTCATCACTCAAACGAAGAAAAAACTACACATATAATGCAACGCAACTTTTTTTCCCTTGAAAAAAAAAATAAAACGAAAAGGGATATCTTCTTTATAAAAAAGTATGGAGGATGCACTAGAGTGGGAACAAAAAAGAAAAAAGAACAGAAAAAATTACGTCCTCATCTTGTAGTCCGCAGACAACCCTTTGCTGTCATCCTCGATTTTAGAGAAATTTCCCAGTAAAAATATGACTGCCCGATATCCATGTTTCATCGAGAAGAACATACGAGATAACATGCACAACCATGTAGAACCTGTAAGTGCGCTCATTCCATTATATAATAAACCCATGGAAATGTCCATACTAAAGGAGCGGAAGTCCAAAAAAGTACAGCATATGGTTTCCCGGGTACCGAAAATTTAAACGAGTCAGCTGGAAAACTTTGGATAAGTAAGCATTTCAAAAACGGATTTAACAGTTCTTTGAAGAAATGCTCGAATTACTAATCATGTTTTGCGCGGTTGACATGCGTTTCAAACGATGATGGAATCCATCGTAGGAATGACTCCAATGTTCTGTTGAAGTAGCTGACATCCCTAAAACTCTGTGTAAAATTACACGTAAAACACGGACGGCAGGCAATACAAGCAAAGGTAAGGATAGTTGTTAGTTGCAACGCCTATTAACAACATGGATGTACACTTTCCCTTCAAAATGATACCCTTTTAAGTTTATCACATGCATAAGTAGTTATAACTGCTTTGATATTGTCTTTCCTGCGAAATATATGAATTTCCTTTGTCTAGAAACTCTTTCATGCCACTTTCCGTATAAATGATGCAGACTCACGAGCAAAGAGGGAAGAGGACACAGGTGTCCTGCTCTTGGCAAAAAAATAGCCAGAGTTTGTCCGCTCTGTTAGAGCGAAACAAGGAAGTAGAAAAGCCAAATGGGGGGTTTACCTTTTCCCTCAGCATACCAAATATTCAATAAAACAAGCTGGATCCTTTTTCAGTCAAATTTCCTTTCAACTTCTGGGAAACCCCTGTGTTTTATTTCAAGTTTTTTTTGTACCAGTTATCCATAATTGATTCTTATGCCATATAGTGCTGCGTCAAGAGTTTTAAATAACAATGATAGAACATAAAGTTCTTAGAAGATATTTACTTTTGTCTCCAAACTGAATTGATAGTATTGGTTAAGTTGTTTTGCATCCAATTAGCTTGCACTTAACTGGATCCGGATACAGAATACGGAGAACTAATCCGAAGTTAATGAAATCTGATTCCCGATTCCAGGAAACATCCATATTCAGTCACATACATTAAGTTGTAGCCAGGCACTCGTCTTCTCCATCATAATGGTATGGCAATTGCATGCCTTTCCATCAAGTCATTATGTCATCACCACATTCTATATTTTATCACAGAGTGACATTCCTCATTCGAATCTCATAAAATGTCATATTGTAATATGAGCAGAGACCATCCCCCAGATCTCAGAGAAAGAAATTACATAAAATAGCCATGCATGGTGAAATAAGTTCTAATACGATGATGGGAATAAAAAGGATGGAAAGAGAGGGAACGAAATGCATCCATAGAGTTCATGAATTATGGAAACTGGAGATGGGAATGGCTAGTCACGACACTAAATCAAGTCCAATAACTTGTTCAGTGGACAGTGGACCACTGTGATCTGTATGCGAAAGAGCATAATATGAAACGATAACCGTGGATGACTGGCTACCGGATAACACATTTCCAATGCCTCTTTCTTTGGAATCCTCTCTTCCCTTTGCTTTCTTTTCACTCATAGATTCCTACAAACGGCTCCTTTTGTCAGCCATCAAAAAAGCAAACCAAACCACCTTTCTTATTCCTCTTCTCCCCTTCAAACTCAATTGGATTACGTTACATACCATTTTGCCCTTCTCTCTTGCTTTTATTATAATCAAACTTTTACCTCCGTTGCGCTACTTATTCCGACATAGTCATGGGTAAATTGAAACCTTGGCTTGACATTGGCTTATGCTTAAATACACAGTGCTATATTTACTTTTCTGATATGTAGTTATTATCGTGCAAGGCAGCTGCATTATTATTAAGCCATAACGACAGGCTTACACAGACATTACAAAGGAGCCACCAATGATCATGCATAATTCAGGATACAACTCTACGGCGATAACCATTAACGACTAGCAGTTGTCCAGTGAATCTCAGCTCATTCTCATACACATTTATAAGAGTAAAGAGAGAATGGATTCCTCTGTGATAGACACAGATAAACACATTTAGTGGAAACACGTTAATTTGACAAATAAATGCAGAGCAGAGTCAATTGGTATAAAAATGGCTGCGCTAATCTAATTCATGTTTCAGCAAACGTGAGCATGAGACCTGTGTTCAAATGAATGTTTCCAGCTCCTTGCAAACAACTGACGAGTGACGCCAACTTTGCTTCGGTTACAGTTAAAATTCACGGTTTGTGCCCGATGAAACGATCCAGTAAATAACTATAGATGACGGATTACTCACACAGAACTATTAGTTTACCAGCAATAATTCAAGTGCAAAATGAGCACGTAGTCAGAGATTTTTCAACAGTGAGTCAACTCAACTCATGGTGGATGAATGAATACACAGCAATTTAATATACGGTTGCAGTACTGATTACGGGACTGAGAAAAAGAGCAAAGCATTCTAACATATAATCCGTCCTCGGAATCAGTAACAATGACGTATGTTTTAGTATGTATGTATGTATGTACAGCGTTTGAGCGCTTACATAATATTATATCTAATGGCACACACACAGTCATCTCTTTACATTACATGAACTTCTTTTCAGGTTAAATGCTTTGGCGAAGTCACGTGAAGCATTTTGATACGCTACCATTTTAGCCTCCCTTCAATACCTACCTGTTTGTATGCAGTTTTTAAGTAGAGAAATGTTAAAAAAAGGAAGAAGTTGCGAGTGAACTGAAAGTAAATCCACCGAAAAGCTACCTCGTGCACGCAAAGAAGAGAAGTGCATGAAGAGAAAAAAGGACTCGTTCAGTCACAGTCAGCATTTCTTCCCTGTATTTGTGTCCTAATATTGAATTGATGTTAGGTAACTTCCAAAATGTGTGTGTATATATATAACATGTCTATAATGCCCACGATGTTGGTTGGACTGGCTTTTTCTCAAGTGTTTTTCCAACTGAGGGAAAAGAAAGAGAGAGAGAGAGAAAGTAGATATAAACTAAAGACGAAGCCAGCGAAGAGAAGAAGGATTTCAAGATTCATGGAAGCATCACTTTTTTTCTCCTTTTTTTCTTTTCTCATCCATCTCCAGGTTCATCCATCTATTTGCTCTTACACTATTACGTCTATTACCACCATTGGAATGATGATTCCCGGAATGTGGAGACTAACTTACACTTTTACCTATGATAAATATACAAATGTGGTGCTCAATACACTGTTGGTTTTGGTTTCACGGTTTTTCCCTTTCCTACATTATTTCCTCTGTTTCCGTGTGTCCTTCCCCTCCTTTTATACTTTTTGCTCTTCTCGTTTAAAAAAGACGTCTAGTCTTTCCAAAGACTCAAAAGTATAGGCATTATAAGATCATATAGCACATGGAAGGTGGTGACGGTATACGGGAAACCTCTTGTTCCTCCATGACTATGTTGACTTTGGTCGTCTGTTTTTTCACAGACGAAAAACATGTTTGGAGTCGTATTTACTTTAATAGCTAACCAAACCCATGAGTAGTAACTACTGAAAAAGGAGTCATGTAACTTTGTAATATTAGTAGTATTTTTAGTACAGGGGAAGCGGTAATAGTGGTCGGTGTAGCAAGCCAACTCTCCTGAAATGACTAGAGCATGTGAATGGAATGAGCAGTAGTAAAAGTGGTGCTGTCTTGCTTTTTCTCATCGAAAGAAGCCATCAGACTATTCATCAGAATGCTGACCTACAACCATTTCACAAACCATATAACATGCCCAACCTATTAATGCTACTACTATTTCTTCCCTTTTTTTTCTCTCTCTCGCTCTCATCTCTCCACTTCTCCTGTTCACTCATGTTCATTTCTCTGCATGGCATCTCTCTATTTACGAGTTCAAAATCGTAATGGACTGATGGTGCTGGTACAGCTGTCTGGAAGATCCTAATGCCTGAAATAGGTTGTTGATGATGATAGTAGTTCTTACATTTCACATTTGCTTTTTAGTCTTATATCCCCATCCTTTCTTCTTCCACTTCCTCTTGTTTCTCCCATTTTCTGCTTCCAAAAGCAATCGCTTTTTTTACTTCCATTCCCTTCTTCATTTTTCTCGTTTTCTCAAAGTCTTAAAGTAAAGTAAGTAAGCAGAGGAAAAAAATAGAGAACCAATCCAGAGTGTCCTTGTGCATCTGCGGTAAGTAATTCGGAAGGATCAATCCCAATCGGTGAAATGTGAGAAAGCACGCTACACCGCTCTGTCAACTGCGGGCAAGGGGGAAATAAAAAGGATAAGACTTTCTCCAAAAGAAAACTTGTATAAATATATCAAACATATTATTTCCTTTCTTTCTAACAGTCAAACTAGCAACCAAATAAGATGTATTTAACAATACCAACGTAGCGTAGCCAATCATACAGAAAATCTTGTGCTAAACCTCATCCACTCAGTCATAGACTATTGCATGTTGGAGGCCAGTAGTATTTAATGGAATGGCTAGTTCTCCAGATGCATATGAGGGACATAAACAATGTGAGGTTACATAAGGTAAGTAAAAGTCATGTGTACAACAACCAGTCATTAAGATGCTGACTATTTCCTTTTTGTGGACTGTTATTTTTTGTGCACTTAGAAAACACGAGCTATCTTTAGTTCCAGATGATGAGTTTTCGAGAAAGTGGTGGCGAATGGATTGTTACGACATATGAAGTTACAGTTGGCGGATTTAAAAAGATCTATTTGATTCCAAACGTGTGTATACATTTATGTGTATGTGTGAATCCCAAAATCCGAGAGAGACAGTTGGTTGGAAATTGCTCACGGAAATAAGTAAGGGGAGCTCTTCAAGGAGAAAATTGTTACAATAAGTCTGTAACTGTGTAACTTTGCTCAAATCCTGAAAATGAAAGGAGCATGAAACGAAACGAAGATAATTTTTTGAAGAGCTTCTTTAGATCTTCTCACAAGAGGAGGAGTACAGGCATAGTCTTGTGGTAAACGAGGTCTTTTACTTTAAAAAGGGATAAAATGATGCTGCAAGCCAACCCATTCTCTATTTATATGAAGGAACAAGAGAAAAGAAAAACCTGTGAGTTGGAATTACATGGCGATGGAGTCGGAGCAGAGGCAATGGTTAGACAGTTTTACTTCCCATCATATAAATTTGACAATTGCATGGTATAACGGAAGCAACAAGGAGAAGAGGTAAAGTGAAAGCTGGCGCTAGACAACGGTCTTAGTTATCCATTTCCACTTTCTCTCCTACTCACAGAAAGTCTCATTCAGAAGCAGGGCAAGTAAAAGTGGCGGCTACGCTAGAGCGCCCCTTCACAGTTAAATATATATCATCGAGATGTCTTTTAGCAAGCGGTAGGCAAACTAACTTTGCCCAAGTTTCTGGAATGTTTCCTTTTTCTTGTCTTTATCCCTAAATAATCATGCATGAAATCCTTACGTGTACTCAAGTCCGGAATGAAAATGAAATATCGAAAGTATGCGCTACAACGTATTTATCACAAATTGAACGAGGCTAACAAAGACGTCGTAGTGATGAATGGGGAGCTAAAATGTTTTTGTATTACTTTGGCCATCTTTCAAAAAATCTGACAATCCTGAACTACCTAATGTTATCTACAAAATGGTCAAATTCAAATCAATTCACGTTGTCCATATTCCCAACTTAGTCTTAAACTAATACAAAATTATAGTACTAATAAATGTTTCTGAGTTTAAAGTTTCTTTTATGGGAATTAGCATTATAACTTTTATCGTTCTAAATCTGCTTTATTAATTCAACTATGCAGAATTGATTAGTAAAACTTCAAAATTTTGAAGTCCTTTACTTTGTGGGTTAATACCGGTATAGTTAAGACGAAAAACAAACTTGCTCACTTGTAATAGCTTTTGAAATACGAATCACGTATAAATATGACAACCTAAGTTCTTGAAAATTTGGTTTCGTGCACAGGAATCTTATTATATGTCCGTGTCTACTACTATGTACATCTAAAAATGGGAATATCAAACGTCCAAGCAGGTTTATATTATAAATACATTAGCTCAGGTTTAATGGTACAATCACAAAATAAAATCGCTTTTCCCAATTTGGAACATGCAAGCTTATAGTTAAAGCATAAATAGGGGTGCGTGCACAGCAAACTGATAATAAATATGAATTTAATGCCTATGCACCCGACATGACTTCCACACGAAAGCAGAATAATGAAGGATGCTGGGGCTAATAGCTCGGGTTAGCTTACTTAGTCGGACGGTAGTTGAAACTTGCAAGCAGTTAAAATAAGCCATTAACTATGAACTGCAATTATACTATTTTTTCGCACAACCCATTAGTCACACTTTGTGTTAAACTAGGGTGACTCATCACAGTGACAGGATTGTAATTGTTACCATCAATAGCTGTAGTCTCCAAAATTCTGTTGAATATATTTGAACACAACTAAAACTTTGGGTAATTATGTTCATCATCATTTATCTACATCTCCGCTTAGGTTTTACTCTGCATTACATCCAGTAAATGACTTCAGTGCTGATTAGTTGGTGAACAAAAGGTTTTAAAAAAGCAAAGTGTTGTACTAGTATATTGCATTCGAATCGTTTAGTACATTCCTCTCATAATATTCGAGTGTATAAGCACGTACTTTTGAGTACGTGGGTTGCAACATTACAATATTCACAGGGAGAAACACAGTTCTAAATTTCTAACGTGTTGACATTTCCTGATTTCTTTGTCACAATGCTCTCAAAACCTTTAGAGCCACTGTCATTTCCACGGTCCATCATGGTGCCTCCCACAAAGCACATGTGGCGAACGGTACACTCCGTGACAGAAAGTGGAATGAGGGGGAAAGATAGGGAGAATGGACGGGAAAAGTAGAGACAAGGGAAAGTAGGCTCTCTGAGCAACACAATCAAACTGTAGATCGTAATTTTCAGAGTGGATAGTGAAAACAGTCATTCGTTGGGCGATCTGATGTGCCATGCAATATGGGTTTCGTAATACTTTCATCAGACATGTCTCAGCACGTCACTTCATTTCGTTTCATTGTCAACACACGGAACAACGCTGGTGAGTGAAAGTGTATAATATAAACGTATCAGTGTGTGTGCACGCAGTCCAAACGGGATGTTGTAGTTGTGTGTATTTTGTTTATATGGGAATGAATGAGTGAACAGTGACTGGAAAAAGAGCTCTCATTCCGCCTAAGAATCAACACACAGAACAGCCCCGTTGTAGCCATGCAGCGTAATACAACAGTTTCCAACGTGTTTGCCGTGAGCAGAGCGCATTGTAGACAAAGTCACATCCATCTGATGCTGGTGATGGGAATAGTTATAGTAAATTTGGATGAGGACATAGAAAACACCGAGTAGTGGTACGATGCCAACTGAGACCAGACGAGGGAAGAGTGACAGTCAAATTAAACCCATTCGAAATAATCCGTCTACCAAGATAACCTTTTCCATTTCCGCTCCATGGACGTGGAGGCTCAGGCCGTATTATATGCATGGGTAGCACAGCATATATGTGCTCTAATATCATTATGAGTAGAAAGCAATTTTTCGGTTTTTTCGGCACATCTGTGTGAGTATACGTCGTTTGTGTTGTGTGCCGACACCTTGCAATCTTGATTGGAGTAAGGCCGAGAATTATTAAGAACCAGGGTCATTCAAAAACCCCCCTAAACTATCCCTTCCGCCCGCAAGAACTAATACAAGCAATCTTGATAAGGAAAGGGTCGGCCTGAGATTATTTGTATTTGAATCTAAGTACCGTCAAAACCACAACACCTACATTCTGTTGTAATATATGTAACAGATCCCGTTCAAAGAGCCAATACATAAATGGACCCAAATAAACTCGAGGCTGTCATGTTTGAAACCTCGAGCTTTAAAATAGTTTATGCAATAGAATTTCTTGATAACTGGCATATAAAAGGCATATTTTCATCCAACTGTAATAATTTTTGTTCTTCGGTTGAAAGGCTAATGAATTTAACGGCATCAAAATTAGCGCTAATTTTATATGATTTATGTAATTTGTATCATTCATTAGGTACCTTATTCGAGTATAAATTGTGTACCAATGTAGTTTTGGATTTTTACGTCTTGGCCTTGGTATTAGGCTGAAGGATGCATGTTTGTAACTTAGCTCCTGTCGCAAGCATTTTAGTCAATTGTAATGACCTCAAAAACACAATAGACAATAAAAAAGAGTACAATCGATTTCTACTTCTCACTTGCTGATCATCAATTGTCAAGGAGTTCTGGTTGGGGTTTGTTGCCAAATTAGAACATTAGGTTTTATCGAAGGGAACTTTTTAAGTCGACCGAAATCAAAATCAAAATTTAAACGGTATTCAAAGGGAATCACCCGGGAGATATCTAAGCATGTGTCAAATGAAAGTAGCCGTTTGTGCAATCAAGGAGAGTTTCTCAATTTTTAGAGGTAAGAAAATATATAATTATCGTGTTGAAGTTGCATCAATACTCCAAAAATTAAAAGTTTAAGATGCTTCTAACACCAATGGTTTTTAACTCTCATTGTAGAATTAAGTATTGACGAAGTGATGCAATGTTATGGATCGTCGACAGGTGGTCAAGTAGTTGGATGGGTGGTAATAATCTGGGTGATAATTCTCGGACTTACACTTGGTGCTTGTGTCTGCAAAATAATTTTCAATGATCTTGATGAGGAGGAGGAGGACGAAGAGGAAACGCAGCCGAAATTAGTAAAGGAAGACATCGATGCGGAAATTAAGGATGTTTAGGAATTGAACAACCCGCATAAACAATATGTATTCAACAATACATTCAATTTTTGATTTTCTGTGTGAAAAATCAATTTGAAAACGAGAAAATAAAACAAAATCCCTTTTAAATGCTGAGGGCATTAAAATTCTGCTGCTATTTATATGACGACAACACGTTGATCTTGGACTCATTCCGTTTCCTTACTCATTCCTCACTCTTTTAAAATTGAATGCTACCTAAGGCAAGGGAAATTAGAAAACATTGAAAACATAATTGTAGCCTACACCTTTGTTCATAAGCTGATTTTACTAGCAGGAAGGGTGTTAAGAATGTGAAGTCTTGTACGTGATAGTCCCTATTGCATGATACACTGAGCGGTAATGGTCATCTTTGAAGGGGCACTCCAAATCGCAAGTTTAGACAAAGCGTTAGCAGATGGGTTTCCAACTCATGATTCTTGGCATGATAAAAACATTCAAACTTATTTTTCAAAGTCTTCAAAGCATGCGAGAGAAAAATTTCCTAATATTACCGATTAAAATGGAGCATAAGTTCAAACAATAAATTATTCCATATTCCATGGAATTAACCGTTTACATCATCATCATGTTGCCTAATGATGAGAACAAAACAAGACTTTGTTTGACGGTGATGACAGAAAATACATTTAAATCTAATCAAACAGTTTCTCATAGTTAGAAGAAATTATCACAGGACTAAACTGAATCAATTAATATCCATATATTTCGGTAAGTACTTTTGGGTAGGTATTTTTGTGTGGGCATAATCACCTCTTCAACATGTGGGAGTAAAATGATTCCAAATATCCCACTAGTAGTGGACGCCTAATGCGCATTAGGAAATAACTACTCAAGAAATACTTGGAGAGCCATCGCATTTTAAACTTAGGAAGCCATTTCCACTCCCAGTCCACTCTACCACGGATCAGAAGAATACGACATACTTCTCAAGAGGGAAAAATGAAGAAGCCATGAGGAAAAAGAAAGATCTATTGTGCTCAGAGTGTACATATACCTCAGGGAGCCCATTGAATAGAACAGATATTCTGCTTGTCTTTCATCCCAGCCTTACTCTCATCATGGTGTATATATGTGCATATAATTATATTGGGCTACATTTCTCGTTGGTGGCAGAGTGCAAAAAGTAATGTTCCACATATTATTCTATTTTGCATTTCACGGACGCACTTTCCATATACATGGACGCAGGATGCATATAGATGTTGAACAGGGGATGATCATTAATCAAATACACAGAGGACACACTAACAATGAATAGCGTCGTTAGCTTCAATGCTCTCTCCCTTATACCACATTGCTTTCTCTGGAGCAGTCAAGCTTTCTCTCTGTCTCTCTCTCTATACTGTATTATTTAGGTTGCCCCAGCCAACTATTTGTGTACTTATAGGCGGAGGATACATTTTCAAAATTCCCTTTCCCGTAATATGCTTGTTGGAGTTTGGAGGGCTGTTGCACTGTTACTTAATTCTTATCCCCTGACGGCATAATTGTGCATTGAATTTTCAAGCTAGATTGAGTAGTTCTATTTATTCCTAGAGGAATTGCGTTGCTTATGCTTTTGCTCTTTTCTCCTCCTGTCAAAGTACATGCTGTGTACCTACATTATAATATAGTCATGCTCCCACGGTCATGCTTTACCAAACTAGTAAGTTACAAGTGTGTACAAAGTTGCTAGAAGCTGGTGGTTGGTGTAATGGTTGTAGCTCATAATGCGTTTGGAGGAGAAGCTGAAGGATACAGAGTGATTATAGTAATACTTTACGGATTCGTTATGGAGATTCGTGATCTGATGAAACCATACATGTGAGAGAGCGTAGTGAGATGGAGGAATACATACGAGTACTGGAGAAACGCAGGTATATTCATATGCATGCAAGACAAGAAACTAAAGTTTTGTCACAACTATCAACCAAATAAAGGGATGGAAAATGGTAGGAGAAAACATACAAAGCGATGGTGTAGACAGATAGCAAAATGTCATTTGAGGCGACATTCACATATTACACGTTCCAAACATAAAAGAAAAGAAGTAGGAATAATCCAAGTGATGCATGTACCAGAAAAAGCACTACATACTCGTTCTCTCTCTCACACACACACACAAAACTTGGGCTCTCTCTCTCTCCCCGATGATAAATGCATAAACTAATAAAACAGAATATGTATATCACACTGGCAGAGAAAGAGCGAGCTGCTCGTTATACTTATAAACCACTATCTAAAAGACGACAGACTCTTTTATTCTACTGAGACAATGTCACACTCACAAGGACGTAGCCGGTGAAGACAATGAATGTTTTCATTGTACTTATCCTTTTCTTTCTTTCTCTCTCTCTCCAGCTTCAGAGCAACTTTCATCATCGAGGATATGGAGGGAAAATAGGAGATCGTCGACGAGGTAACGCGGTAGTCGTTTCTGGCGTGAAAAACTGAAGTTGAAAAAAGGAAGCAGGCAAATAAGGAAGAAGCAGCCCAAATCTTACCATTTTATTGCTAATGTGCACAAAGTCAGTCACATTGGGGAAAATTTTGACAGGACTTTTATCATGCACAACTCATGTTTCAACGGAATCAGTCCTACATACCTTCCTCCTTTTCCTTTTAACAGGGTGAATTCCCCTTCTCCAGAAAACGAACGAAACGAAAGAAAAAACTCCAAACTTTCAATCGAGAGATATAATATGTACACACACTTTCTCAGAAAAAAAGATGTGTATAGCAGAACTTGCCCAGTTTTGCATCCATGCCGTCGTGTTATCAGTATAAATCTAAAAATCGCATGTGTGTATCATCATGACCGATTGACTACATCCTAAAGTGGGGAGAAAAGAAAGAAAGAGATAGGAAATGCAAGTGTGCATAAGAAAAAGCAAAATGATTCTACAACTCCCGACTCCTGCTTTCATTTTCTCTCCCTTTTCTTCTTTCGCTCTTGTGTTTCACACTCAGCCTTTAACCTACGCCGATTACATTTGGAATGTTTCTGATGCTAAGTATCAGTATCATACCACTACTACCACCAACCAAGAGAAGCGTACTTACATTGATTATGCCTGTTTTCTCATAGAGCCTTTTTACTCTCTCACAAAACTACAACACATTCCCATATCCTCGTGTTTTAGTTTCTCCACTTCATCTGTGTACGTGTTGCTAGCAGAACGAGAAAATGAGATGTGAGCGGAATGTGGATGATAATCATGTGCGTGTAAAATGCATGTACGTTGATTCAATTGAATTTGATGTGTGTGGCTCGACTACATCATGAGCCGTTTGAGATGAGTGGCCGAACGTGGGGCTGAGTAAAAAGAGGCAATATCTTTTTAAGCCAATTCATTATCGACGAGCAATTCCTGATAAGATAGGGGAATGAGTGGGTTCACCGTTCACCCACAGAGAAAAGTCCAGTTTACTTAACATCTACAAATAGATAACAAAACGCCAACACTATCATAACACCGTGAGGAACATTGCAAAACCTCCTTTTTATATTCAATTTCACTTTGACCGGATAACCATTGCTGACGGACTGCAAAGCTAAATCATGCGTGTGTGTGAACATGATGATTAATTAACGATAATGGATGGTGACACTTTTTTGAAATGGAAACACCTTAAATGAGCATATTTTAATCGGAATGGAACATCCTTGTGCGCAATCGAACAGGACGGTGATTTACGGCCTTGTAGCTGTATTGGGTAACTCAGCATTTCATACATAAGCTATTTCATTACAAGAGCAAAGCGAGAGCTTGGAAAAAATCATCCATTTTTTTGGTGAGATACGATACGATTCAATACACAAAAGCAGCGAAAGGGAAAGGCTTAAGCTGAAAATATAAATCATAGAGAATTTTGTAAGTTGTCAATCTATATCATATTTAATTACAGGTTGTCGGTTTGATTTCAATTATGTAATTTACTTTTTGGAAGATTGCCAGCAAGAATTTAGATGAAGACGTGACTCTGCACCAAGTTAATCTGGCGGACTATTATTACTACCATTTTTCCAACTTACCAATAATTGAGAGAGGAGAAAAGGTAGTATCAGTGTAGTGAAGTAGTAGTGGGTGTGTAGCTAGCCATAATCTTTTATTTTTTCGAACCAGTATATATGGGAAAGTCATCGTATCCTTAAGTTAGAAATGAACAATCTTGCCACTTGTACGCAATCAACTGAAAGAATCTCAGAGATGGTAAAGAATCCATCCAGAAACATGTCACGCAAAAACGGTGAGGAAGGGGAGAAGAGTGTCCGAGAAAACGTGGAATTTTCAGTGGAGAAGGGACTAGAGAAAAAGCATCAAAATGATGAAGACGAGAAACAGCAACTACTTTTGCTTGTTGAAGATGCGCCAATAGAAGTGCAAGTGATTTCCGCAGCCTGCCAATCAACTTCATCTAAAAAGGAACGAAACAAGGAATGTAGCGAGGAGATGATGATGATGCTGTCCTACAAACATGAGCCGAAGGGAAATATTCGAAATGCTGGGCTCACTCTGATTCTTGTGTTGTTTAATCTCTCATGGAGTGTCGGGATGAGTTACTGGAATTTTCAGCTGAATAATTTCGACATCGCAGTGGCCTCCTTACTGATTATCGTTGTGAGTGGTTCGATTACGTCGATACTATTTTTTACCGTGACGTCTTCCCCCAGTAACAGAGCTCGGGAGGACTTATGGCGTTGTTGTAAAGTGGCTTGGCTCTTTGCTGCTATTCCCTGCTTCGCTCCAGCAATATTAGCAGCCGTTTACTTCATTTCCTGTGTGTTGGACAAAGAATCCGAATTGAGTACATCAGGATCCAGGACTAGTGGCAGCAGCAAAAGCACTACCACCGCTTCTGGCAGAAATGAGGGCCGACAATGTGCCAACTCCAATGCAACAACATCAGCTGCATCACCGGCCATAATAGGAGGCTCTAGCTCGTTTTTTCTCATTGAGAGCTTGGCTCTTTGTTTTCCTACGTGTGTTTTACATTTATGTGTTCTCATGGAGGATCCCAACTCGATCCCATCCCTCAAAGGTCTATATACTCTCCTAGGGCTATTTCTTCTCTCCATCTCAATCACATTTTCTCGGTTTCAATTTGATTGTCTCAACAAGAGAGATCGGTTCGGGGAGAGGTTGGAAAAATACTTGAGGTTTGCCTACCTCTGGTCAGCGAAAATAATTTGGCTCGTCACTTTTGCAATCCTAATTGTCACCGCAAGACTTATTTATCCCAGTCATAAAATCGAGGCAACTGCAGCCGCAGTGGCTGCACTTGCAGCATTACACGAAATCCCTCTCTGGATTTGCTTGGTTCCACAGTGTGGAAAGCTTGCAGCCAAGGTCTCATCCTTGTTTTTCTTAATTCCTCAGTTCACCTCTTTGATATCTCTTATCTGGTGGGTCAACACGGATAGCCAAGTTTATCAGACGAACATTGGATCAATTGTGCTCGGTGTTTATTTTTGGTCAGAGGCTGTGATGCTTTGCGGATGGCTTACTGATGGCAGTACAGACAAGGATGTTGATCTCGTCCCACTCTACCCCCATTTCTTTGGAGATGTGCTAACCTCCTGCTTTTCCCATGAGAGCGGAAGGAGTAATAGCCTCTTCTAGCAAGGAGCAGTGCCGTGATGTGATGATGCCTTTGTATATAACCGTACTATAACCAACGCATGAAGAGTGTAGTAATAAAATAACATAACGAAATAAAGTGGAATATGATAGCTAGTTTTTTAATAGCTCAATTATCCTATTCCAGCTACACTTGTATCTAAGTGTTTTAATAATATTGCAAGTAATCAAGTCAACATCTTCTTACAAGGAGGTTTTCTACGTACGTGTTGTATTTGATTTTCATACTCTTTAGCCAACTTTTAGTCGAGTGCGCATTTTCATTAGCAGTGGCCCATTTTTCTCTGTCATGATTTCATAAAATTTCAAAGTGGGCCCGCTTTCAACTTTCTCCTCGTTAGCAAAAGTGCGTAGAGTACATAAAACCAGGGAGGTGAATTTGGCGTTTATAGAGGTCTACAGTTTGAGATGTAGGTAGACCCCATTACTACATACTACGTCTTACATTGTTGTTTAGCATTTAATGTCGCTGAATAATTTACTGCCATATTACTCTTTCAAGGTTATTGATTAAGACGAGTTAGTGGAAAGTGGGAGCAGGTGAGAGGCGTGACTTTATATGTAGGTGCCTATCCAGTAATGCATATATGTGTCGTGAACAAGTTGGATCAAATAAAACCCTGCATTACAAGCAGTTAGGTTACGACGCTATAAAAATACGCTGAACTAGATAACCTGCTCCCCACTTTAGTTCTCGGCAAGCATGAGAATCCAATTACTTAAAGATATATTATGACATTTTGATTCACAATGGTTGATATATGACTTCTAAAAGTATGAATACAACTCCTTTTACTTCCACATTTTTCAGGGAGAAAAGAGAGCTTCAATAAATTAAATAATTCTTTAGAGACAGAAACTCTGTTACATAAAAAAAGTAGAGACTAACCTGGACGGTAAGCAATCGATTATTATCCAAACGAAGCCACTCCAGAGCCGGAAGTCCACGAAAAGCCCAAATTTCAATGGTCCCAATTCGACATCCAGACAGCTCAAGTCTTACGAGACGACCCAAGTCGATGAATGCATCATTTGATAGTCTTGAAATAGGGTTGGAGTTGATCTTGAGCTCACGGAGTTCAGGAATCTCACTGAATGCGTGACTCGGAATAAATTCTTGTCGATTCCCACTCAGGTCAAGTTCAACTAAATTTGTCAGTTTGGCAAAGGCCAATTTATCCAACGATTTGAGTGAGCACTCTGATAAAAATATCTTTTGCAAGTTTAGTAGATTTAATGAAAGGAAGACGTTCGATGGTAATGCTTTTATCGAATTCCCAGATATGTCCAGTACCTATTAAACCAAAACACATTGTAATCAATGGCCACCATTGTTTGACATGTGAGCAACGTATCATTAGTGCAGCCAAGTCGAAAAATCATATAATATGTCATTAAAATTTACCCTAATTTCTGCTATTAAACCTCAATTCTAATTATATTTATTCAACGCAATCACATAACGATATTTTCAAACTACATGAATAAGCTCAGAAGTTACGTGCACCATAGATAAAACAGCGATTAAACTTCATGAGTTCCAACATCCAATGAACTTTTGCGGCTTTATTCTTGTCTCTCTTCCCAACTCACAAGGACATGAAAGAAGCTTCAAAACTAAACCATCGAGTAACTGACAAAGAAAAGCTTGCTGACGGTGATAATCACTTTCATAAAATACTTTTCCTTTACATCATTAACATTCCTGGCGTAATTATCAGATTGTCTGTAATATATGATTTTTCACTCAACCCCAAACAACTAACCGCCAGTATCTCCCTGCAGCTCCAGAAGTTTTTGAATTAAAAGTCCTTTCTAGTCTAAACTAAACTTGCCTTATTTCTGTTTCCATGTAAGGATCTAACCAAAGCTGTGGCAACTAATTCCACATACCATCATACTTATCTACTAATTTTGCCCAACTTAACGACTACACCTTCAACGACTTTAGAGCAGCCTTTTATGCAAATATTTTTTATAATGTAGAAGTAGACACTTGTATGTATAATGAATGCGTCGTTAGCTGATCATGCGGGGCTGGTTTTATGTATTCTAATCCTGAACTGGTTGTATAATGTTTCTAGGTTACATCAGTCATAATGAGTGGTTATAATCATCATCGACATCATTACCATCATCCTAATCATTAACAACCCACCATATTGTAATGAACAATGCGATGATGTCTTTGATCATCCAGAGAACCTTTTTGTATGATGGACAAGCAAAAGAAAGCAAGCCGAAGAATATTCCATTAATCCTAACTACTTTTTCCACATTGGATGAATGCAAAAACAAAAGGTGCCTGATAATCCCCCAAATTTTCATGTGATTTTCCCTAAAAACTTCAAAAATAGTTTAATAATGTCATGATTTCGTTAGTAGAAAGAGAAAAAGTATGAAATACATATAAAGTAAATACATATTCTGTACTACCAGTTGACTCAGTCATCGCTAAAAATGGATGGTGCTCACTTTTTTGGTAGTTTGCAAACAAATTTTTACTTTGTTAGCTGTCATTATTTTCAACTAAGCATGTTTGATTTTCCAGGCTCAATGCAAAAATCGTGTCGGTTAAAATTTTTGATCATCAATGTACTGTATTATCTAAACATTTATGTCATTAGCATCAATAATGATCTGCAGTTTCTTTTTTATGGTAAACTCACAAGAAGAGATATGCGAAGAATTTTGTTTTTTCTTTCGCCAAGTTTAATGAGGGAATGAATCGTCTGTTCCTTGCTGATGGGAGAGAACATCTTTTGAAATATTGATGTAAAATTTTTTTTGTGGTGAACCGTTTTTAGATTATAACCAAGTATGGCTTAGAATATTAGTCTGAAAAAGATAATTTCACTTTAATAATAAATAAGCCAACCGTTTAGTTCATTGAAACACCACAGTTTAAAGACCGTCAAACAGTATTAAATTTCCACACGATTGACAACACTTGTTACAGTTATGTAAAATATTCCAGCATGATTATGTCAGTCGTTTACTTTCACGTATTTGATATAGATATAGAGACGCACATTTTAACCCTCAACAACGTCATTGTTCACCTTCAGCATGTTGAAATTAGTTAAATACTGTGTAATAATTTCCTTGAATTTTAGCTCATATTTTCCAAGCAAATGAAATAGTTCTTTGAGCTAATTAACGAAACTTCAAATGCTTCCGATTCAACCATTATAGTGGGATAGATAACGATCGTGGTTCTTTTGAATTTCTAGATAAAAATCTAAGTTCACACAATATTGGAATCAATGTAAGTAAAGATGTACAACCTACACGCCGTCATGATATGTGACATAAACATACGTTACGTAGATATAGCATAAGTTTACAACGTCATCCTATTTTTTTACCATATTAGAGTTTCATGAATAACAAGCCTGGTTCTAATCTTCCAATACATGTTAAAATATCATTGCTAAAAATGCCGTGGGTAGGTTCTGTCTTCCTGACACTAGACACTACCTGCTCTAAGAATCCCTACAAGAGTAACGCCTTATGTGTGGGATAAAATATCAATATATTCAAGCCACAGAGAATTGAAAAGAACAAAAGGGAAAACGGGAAATGAAAATGAAATCAAACTACACTGTGATAAAGTCTGCAACTGAGCGTAGGCTCGTATGTAGATACATTTTGTAATATAATTTGATATCCTCAAACTATATGTTTTGACTTACTTGTGTTCCAGGATCCAGCCCGGAAGGAATTTCAGTAAGTTTCGTTTTGGCATTGGCACAAATCACACTTTCTTTTCCACTTTTCCACTTGCACTCACACACTGCTGGACATTCCTCAGACACTTGGCACATCCCTAACAAGGCTAGCACAATAAGTAGATAACAAGATGAAAGTGAAACTGGCGTTCTTGTTCTCTCTGTTAATCTACTTTCAGCAGCAGTCCACTGTCTCCGACTCATTTCATCATTATTGTTATACATACTGCTGCTGCCACCACTACTTCTTCCCCATTCCTTTACTCCACTACTTCTACCATTCTGTGCGCTTTTGGAACTGATCTTTTCGAATGATGAAAAAGTACAGCGAGTGGGAAAAAATCCACAACCACTGACTGCTCCATCACCATCATCTGGTTTAGGAATTGAGCGGTTTTTGGTGAACCAGAGAAAAACTGTTTTTACAAATATGGCGAGCGAGGACGTTTCCATCTTAAAAATGAAATTCAATCAAATTGAATGAACTTTGTTTGGCAAACTTTTTCATAATTTTAATTTTTTCCTCCTCTCTCTCCCACTACTTTTACTTTTGATATTTGTTTTAGCACTTTTGTTTCAATGTCTAAATCAAATCCATTGCAGAGTTAGCACATTACATTAACGGAATTCCTATGAAATAAATGGATGCCGCTACTGGTGGTTACTTGAACGAACGACTGTGGTGGGGCGATGGTGGCGGTGACAGAAGCTCAAATAGCTCCTTTCCTTCACTTGTTGTGATTTCGCAAGCAGTGTCCGAACATTCATATCACAGTGGTGGGGATGTTGTAGCAGCATCAAATCCATTTTTTGTTTTATCCTACAACTTTTCTTTTTTTGGATAGGAACCCTTTTTTCATGAGGCTCATTCGTTTTCCTGTTTTTTCAGGTTATCTCATTTCTCTGGCTTTGTTGTGTAGATAAACGAAAGGACAACTTTTGATGACTAAGCAATAACCATAAAAGTTGTATATCAAATAAGCACACAGAAAATCCTTGAGACCACTTTTCACTCCTTTTTTTACAGTGCAACACTTTGTGAGTCAAACGAAAGAAAAAAGGACATAAGTATATGATGATAACAGTGTTTCACGTTTGGGTGTATTTGTCTGTTTTATAAGTTTGGTTTACAACCGCACAACTTGGTGAGCTACTACTGCTGTTACCAAGGATCTATGACATCTTGTTGAAAGAGTAAAACGCACGAACAACTCTTAGAACTGAGCAACTCATCGCAAAAACCACATAGATAGTGGAGAGCTCAGCTCCGAAAATTCGGTCAGTGTTTCTCATTAGTTGAAAACAGAAGTACTTTGGTCGACTATAATGTTTGAGGAACATTACAGCCACAAGTAATTACAGGGAGGGAGCTGGATGATTTGTGATATTCTTGGAAGTGACCAGTCTATATTTGGTGTTGTCATGTTGTGTAAATGATGACAAGATAATAAAATGTACTACATTCCCCACAATTATTAGAGGTTGCCATCATCCAGCCACCACTTCTTGTGTAAGATCATGGGCTGTAATAGGTTGCTCGCTGGCTTCATGTTTGCCTTGTCAAAATGTCGTCGAAGCAAAATCTCAGTGGAAATTCCTTCACTTCCTCAACTCAACAGTGTCAACCCAAAAAAGGAAAAGTTGGAGACCAGCAACCACGAAAACAGGCTGAGATACGACTAGTGGGAAAGCTACTTTTTGTGACCACCATTAAATCATGTACGGTGAAGTTGCGACACAAATATATGAGCTTAAGGAGAATGTATGTAGAAAAAAGAGATAAAGGGAGAACAAGACAAAACATGACACGCACACACGGAAACACAAAAAGGAAGCAGAGAAAGTAGAAGACTTTCACTAGCACTTGTTCTTGTTAGTTTCTACTTCTTTTGGGGCTTAATGAGATGTGAGAATTTTGGGAGAGTGGGAGTCGAGCCGAGAGACAGGAGCAGGCAGGTTTAAGCTAAACGTTTTTCATGAAAGTCACACCGGTTCCGGTTTGCTCACTTTTGAGAAGCCACAGGTACTAATGATATCCAGTTGACTTAGCCCGGGGAGGAAAATAATGAGTACGGGAGATGTCATTAGATCTTTACTTTAATCCAAATTGTTCCAATGCTCTCATTTGTCACATTTAATCTGGTTGCTGAGACTGTGCCAAGAAGGTTCTGTTGACAACCAGTATTTCTGAGCCATATCATTCTCAAATATTACACATTCATTTAAATGAAAAATGGCCTAAGTACGGTGTGTTTGGTGTGTCCTTCATACGCTTGACTGGAGTGGTGGATGTTAGTTCTGCTCAGTCCCAAAAGCATTGTTTCTGCTATCCTGCAAACAATCAAATAACGCAATTATTCTCAAACTTATATCATGAATAATTACTAAATTTGTTCTTAAACTCAACTTAATTTCAAGCATTAAAAGAAAGTAGTTTTCGTATTGCAGTTACAAGTTTGTAATTGCCCAAAAATTTAAGCACTCCGAACGAGACTGTATATGCGTTGAGGTCAATAATACGGACGCCCATAGTATTTAATGACGTGACATTTGTATTTTTATTGCCAAACTCATCGCAAGTTTAAAGGACGTGAATTTGAATATTCCAACAGTGCTACTGGCATCAGCTCAAATCAGAGCAAAGCCTTTCTCCAAGCCAATTTTGTAAGCTCTATAGATGATGCATTTTATTTATATGGGGTACTTCATCCAAAGTTTTGGTACTTCGTCAAACCGGAAAGAGAGTATTGAAATTGAGACAAAATGTTTCAACCAGATGGTAATATAAAGCACTCACATTCCATTGTTATGGATACAACAGTCAACAGTGAAATTTTATTGGAAAATTCCATAGGCAAACTTTTTATGCGTTTCAGTTTAGCAAGAACAATCAAATAACCCCTTAAGCTCAGTGTCAAGTATGCTTCAATCTCCCAAGTTTTTCCCCTTCTGCTTTAGCCAGTCCACCACTCGTGTGAAGGGAGCTTAAGACCCATGCAAACAGCAGTTATACTCCATTTCCTCTCAAACTTCTATTTATTGCTTCACAGATGGTACCGACAGCAACGCAAATAGGGCTGATGGGCTAATTTCTTTATTGCAACATGAAGATGCGTCACGCAAAGAAACCTAAGGAAACAACTCATTTTTAACGATGGGGCCAAACGGCATGGATTTTCATATATCTATAAGTATCCAAGGTTTCTTTAACCACAATAAAATTATTGGTGGGAAAATAATTTAATAATGTTGGTTACATCAAAACCAATCTTAAAAGCAGCGTTCTTAATTTCTCGTTTCTGCTGTTGATTAATTTCATTACAACGTGTAGTAGAAACAACACGAGTAGGCATGCCGCTAGGTGTTAGACCTCCAATGAGTGATTTGAGGGTGAGTGCAAAAGTTCATTGAAAGCACTAGGTCAAGTATTTGCGTGTGTGAAAATGTTTTTACAATTGGTACTTCAGATTGAAGTTGCAACCCTATGAAAAAGCCACCACAAAACTCATAATAGATTCATGAGAGCCCATGTTTTTCAGTCTGTGCTTTTTCCTCTCACTCACACACTCTTCTATTGTGTTTGTAACTGGAGTCATATCACGTGTGTACAGTTTTACTTTCTGGTTTCCTCCGAGGAAACGCATGGACGAAAGGCAAGCCGAGAAAAAATACTGCATTGATTTTTCTCTTTAGCTCTTGTGGAGAGAAAGCCACATGAAAGGTGTGCATGTAAAAATGTAGTAAATAAACAGTAGAGGAATTTGCTTGCATTTGTATGTAAAAACTGTATATACAGCTTGGCTCCTGTTATGCCAATGTGTTGTTACAAGATTTCTAGCACTTTAGCCCGCATCATGCAAGTATTATTTGAAATATGTAGGAAAGACTGGTTTTCATGTCAGGTTGTATATACAGTGCAAGCATTCTTTGGGCTAGTGTGTTCTATATGGAAGCAATAAAAAAGTGAGGACTGAGTTCATAGGATATGAGGAGCGCAAGCAGCAGGCAAGATTTCTCCTGGACATGGACAAATGAGCACAACCAACAGTCATCACTCATTCTCCACTACTACACCAAGCTCTCACATACGTTCACTGTAAAAACTTTTTACCTCTTTCCCTCACTCACTCACTCAGTTTCACGTTCTTTTCCATGGATTTTTCTCTAGAGATGAAAGTGGAACAAGGGGACACAAAAGAAAAAAAGCTGGGATTGGGGATTTTTGAAAAATGCTCATTTTACAGTTACACATCTAGATCCAGACTCCACTTATTTGGTAGAGCCGGCTTGTATACTTTTAAAACCCTATGTCTCTATCTTGCTCCAGTATAAAAAAGTGCCAAAATAGTTACAGCATCTCCATCTCACCGCTTGTGGTGGCAAGGAATCAAGAAAAATTGCAAACGAATTTAGCAAGAGGATGAATTCATGTACAAACACTCGTCTCTTCACAATACCCAAAAAGGAAACAATATGGTAGCAATCTCGGTAAGTTACTCACTTGAAAAAAGGATATGGCTCGAGAAAGTCGCGAAAAGTGCAGAATTTTACGCAAAACTTCCTGATTTACTTATCCAAAATGATACTAAAATTCTATATGATTTTAAGTATATATGAGTAACTATACTTTATGTGATGTTTGCGGCTACAGAAGCAATTAATTCTGCCGACAATCCATTTATTGAAAATATGTATGAGGCCACCTGCGGCGGATGTAGTAGCAAACGAGGAAGCATATTTCACGTAATTGCAGACAAATGCACCCCACCCCATATAAATTGATACTGTAATGGCCAGTATGATTAGTTGCAAAACGGTTGTGGCCAGTGCGTAATGGATGATGCGCAATTTTTTGTCGATACTCATTTCCATTTTATGCTCTCCAACAAATATTGCACACAATTGCCAACTCACTCATAATGGAGACGTTGATAAATGATGTTGAGAGCTGTGAAGTTGTTAATGTGTCACACTACCATCCTCAATGAATTTCTGTCAAAACTGGAAACATAAACTTGTTTTGTCATTCTAGACAAATAAGATGTTTTTTCTCTACCTCCTCTCTTCCATCCCAGACTGTCACGCATTTTTACTTCCATTTCGAATTTCGCTTTCGTTCCCTTTACAAAAGACGAACTGAACTGAAGAAAACGAAGAGGGGAGCACGTCAAGCTAAGAACTTTTATTCGTGTTTTCTGCATGGATATGTCTTTTCTCTCTTATTTGGCGAAGGAAACTGAGTCAAAGAGCAGCAATAAACTTAGCACATCTCTCCGCCTTCTTTGTCCTTTTGTTTGGAAGATAATAAAGCACAAGTCACAAGAGGATGTGTCGTTTTTCCCTCTCCAAAACACAGTCTTCCAAACAATCAAAAAACTTGTCTGCACTTGAAAAATGTGCAGTATCCAAATTCATCCTGTAAATGAGCTCTGCAACGGGAGACCTAAACTGCTTAACTAAATGGAGAGACTGTGTTGAGCACACAGAAGTTCGCAATGGAAATAAATTTAATTTCGTATTTTTTTGCCACTGTCGTCTCCAAAAGTGCAGCTGAGTTGAAATTGAAAACATACACATAATAAAGGATTATCATCGATTTATGTAAGTTTATTTTCTCGTTTCCCATATCTTCATAATATCACCAAACTATAAAAGTTCATTCCACCATTGCCTTGGGACACAAGAACTCTAAATTACTTGAGAACTGGAGACCGATAATCGTGTCTGTATCAGAACACCGTTGTCTCTTTTTTGCAAGCCTATATAAAAATAGCGGTACAGATGCACGCCTCTGAACATTCACAAGATCCTTTTGTTTTATTACCACCCCTACACTTTTTGTATCTGGAAGATGTAGAAAGTTAGAAAAAACGATGTCGCATACCATACAATATAGAATGGAAGAGTTCTACATTGCAATAATATAAAACAACTATAACTAGCAAACTGGGAGCTGTCCCTGTGGATGGGAAATGAAACTTTGGAGTTCATTAGTAGTTTTATCCTTTAGAACCTGTTTCAGATTTACATACTGTTTTAGGGAAACATTCGTTGTTGGCTGGATAGCAGCATATATAAAACTCGGAAAATTCCTAGCCAGTCACAAAAAATCCAGAAGCAGAGAACAAAACGACTGGAGAAAGAAAAGAAGAAAAACAGATTCCGCTATGCCATGCTATGGCATACCATATGCTAAGAGAAGAAACTTTTATTATTATAATAATGAAGTTCCAGTGTGGCATACCACTTCACAGGTTTGTATGAGATGCCATGATTTAAGGGAAAAGTTTTAATTTTTGATCTCTTCAGAAACAAGGCGTTTATCTTTAATATGTACTTTATGGGTAGAAAAACTATGGCCTTGCGAGCAGTTTGAGTTTTTCCAAGAAACCGTATAAATCAGTTTTGAACTTTTTTTTGCTAATTTTCCTTGTACAAGAGAGAGAAAAGAGGAGGCGGAGAAGATGGGCGTGTGATACGTGAAAAAATTATGAAAGAGTTGGGCTTTCTCAACCTTGCATCTATTATTATTCTTCCTTAAACCGAGCCACGGAGAAGATATGATGGTGCGGTCCTGTGGTAGGTTAGTTGGTGGCGGTGCTGCCGTAAAAACATACCGAAGAATATTTCCTATTGTTGTCTCTATGATGTCTAAAAAGTCAATTTACAACTAGAATATTGTCTGATTCTGACAGCTTTTGAGATGTTTTAAATGAGTGAGAAATTGCAATTCTGTCCAGGTGACTTGAATGAAAGATGTGCTCACCCTACTTAATGAGAAATCGTAAAAATATTGCATTGAATTTTTTTCCCTTTGTTTTTCACAAAAGTTCCATCTCGTGAATAAAAAGATATCTGGGTAACAAAACGGTTACCAAATTTAGTACAGAAATTTATTCAATAAATATAGGATTACGTTGTTAAAGTTAACGGTGTCTTCAATGAATATCCCATTAAAATACAATACTGCAGTTATACCAAATATGTTTTGAAAAGCATTTTGCCACTGATCGCAATGAAAGTTTTAATCGCCACTCGTAATAATTTTAAATCTAAAAAAATGCTATTGAAAGTTTAAGTTTTTTGGAGTTTTTACTTGCTCAAAGTTTTTGTCTTTGGACGTTTCGGATTAGCAGTTTTCATTGTTGTCAGTCAAACTTTCCATTATGTCCACTCATTAGGGTTGATTTGATAATCATTGTCAAATTGTAATTATATGGATTATATAAGCCAATGATACAAAGGTCGTTGATTAATGGAAAGTGTTTCAATGTATTTTCACAAATTTACGAGCATCACATTAGTATTAGTATTGTTGCTCGCGATAACCTCATAGTTAAGCTCAACGGTTTACCGCTAAAGCAACATTCTTTTCCGAGTTTGACCCAAATGAGAAAAGAGTTAATTTAGCATTCTGGAACTGCATCCAGAAACAAGTGTTGGAGCAAGCATCAAGCATTTTATCGCACCATACAGCATACTCTCACCAACGTGCAAGTCTGCTCTCATAGCTCACTATTCATTTGCATCTATTTGAGAAAATGTGAGACTACAATTTTTTTTTACTCCGCGACTTGAGATAATATGTAGACTTCTTAAACAAATGTGAAATAATATTCTTTTTAGTACAACACCGCCATAAGAAAAGTTGGCAACGGCTGCACCATCATTTTTCATAAAATATCCACACTTTCATAAAGTTTAAGTAGACTCATTTAAAATGAGCCCCCACCGCTTTTCTCGCCATTCATTGTGCTACAAAATAGGTAGAGCAATAATATAGCAGTAGCGGGAGTAGTAAACGTTGAGTAAAGGTTGAGCTTGTGCCGCTGAGCTCGTCGGGGAGGTTAGGTTACAACGACCAGAAATATTATTGCATTTTTATATGCAACATAATAAGGGGTGATCAAGATCCTTATATGCAAATCACATACATGGATACTTTTCTACATTTCCTGTGTGAGTCTTAATGGATGGAAATACTTAAATAATATTGCCGCACAAGCTATGCATGTAGGCAACGATGTAGGTTCGTGTGTTGATGTGTATCTTAAGACAATGTGTTATGCGGTGAGGTATAACTGGTAAGGGACTAAAGTGCTAGTCAACATGCCGAAAAAAGCTGTGTGTGCACTACTTGCTTGCTGCAGTTGTCATCATCCTTTCGACATTTTTCTGAGTTAGTCCCACCAGGCATCCCCGTTACTCTGGCTGTTCCTCTGCTTTTTTTCGAGAGCCCATTATTTTAAAGAAAAAAAAGTTTGTCAAACGGATATTACATAGAATGAGATATATAGAAGCTACACGATCCAAACGACCAAATTATGCATTAGACCGAAAGAAAATGCAAATGGGGAGACTTAAGAAGGACGTAAAAAGCACGTAAAAAATAAAGTCAAAGGTTCCACACACACCATGCAAGTAGATACATGCATAAGGACGACGACATGGCGTGGCAGGGTTCTCTCTATATTGATTCATCTCCGTGAAGCATGACTCTACACATGTTCCGGGCTTGTATCAAGCAAGTCCTTGCTCATTTTTGTTTGTTCACTCTGTTTGTGAATGAGAAATATGCATATTATAACGATGTGAATAATATCATATAAGAAGTTGCAAAGTGGCTGTCGTCATTTTTTCCAGAATTGCTACACAAACTTTATCAAAAAGCTAAAGAATGTATGCAATGAATGTATTTATAAGGCTAAGACTACCTACTCACTATATATTTGTACTTAAAAGGGTAGTACAGCACGTACTTTATTTTGCTTATAGCCCCTATCCAGCTTCCTTACTCCTTACACCATGAACCTGTTTCTCATTAGTAAATCAGCTACTCGTCCTGTAATTTTTTTCCAAAAGTAGTCGACTCTCACTTCATGCTAGCATATGCAGGCGGCAGATAGTGAAACGGATATGGCTTCCAATTTCACAATCTGATTTCCTCTTCTGACCTACTTTAACGATGTTGAAAAAACGATGATTTTCCAGATTTATACAACCATATAAGCCAGCCTCGGAGTACTTTCATTGAACTTTCTCAAGCTGAATAAATATCCGCATTATTATTATATAAAGGGAAAAAATCTTTCTTTTTAGTATTTTCATGCATACTTAGAATACAAATGTTTTATAAGAACGTAGGTGCATAGTATACACGCTGTTTGTATTCTACCCACCATGAAACTGTTTAATATGATATATATCTCAAAGTCATCGCTTGATATAACAACATTTGAAAAGTTTAGTTAGCTAAGCATCATTGCATATTCATAAGCCATTGTTTCATTTTCGCTAGTTTATCTGATGCTTCCATTTCCACACCACGCAGTTGAAACTTCAATTTCTATAATATTCTTATGAAGGTTACACATCACATCTCAGAAGAAGGAATAGGCAGTTGCGTACCAAGAAATGAGAAAATATTTAGTCTTCCGCAATCAATTATTGCCTGAAATTTATCCCTTCAAGTTTCCACGAAACACATCCTAACAGAGAGTAGAGAGAGTTAGACATGCCTACCAAGTAAAAAACCAATTGAATCCTGCAAGGTCAAATGAAAGGGAAAGAAAATGTTTATAAGAGCAGACTCGCCACGCCAAACCACACCACATGCATGAATAAGTATGTACTTTGGTATGTGTACACATATTGTGGGTATTGATTACCTTAAAAACACAATTTTCTACTCTTTGTAGTTTTCAGTGGGTAGTGTGCGTACACGGTGAGTAAATCAGTTTTTGTGAGATATCTCATGGTCCTTTCTTGTGAAAATTGATGCATTATGGATGCCTAAGCCGACTACCATGTTTACGTTACTCGTCCTTTTACACTGCGTTCCCTGGTGAGTGCAATAATTTTGAAGGAAATGGGCTTGGCTGGCTTCTATACACATCTAGGTATTGAGCATATTTTAGATGAAGACAGAAGGGAAACAAAGTTACATACAATGGCATTTTTTTAAAAACAACCGAGATAGAAAGAGATTCCTCCAGAGCAATGACAAACAATGTACGTTGGCGGCACTTTAGATTTGAGATTTCATTTTGCAACTTCCGTCCTTCTTGTACACATCACTTCAAAATGTTCTTGCTCCAGACGCCAGAGCATCAAGAGAGAGAGAGAAAGTGAGAGTGGTATGAGAGAAAAGAAAGAATAAGGGTTTCACTTGTTTGTTTTTTATCTTTTCACTTTTAAGATCTGCCCTCTCCGTCTTACTTTCCTTGCTGCATTGCGTCTCCCTCTTGTAAAGACGTGTCTCATCGGCTATCAAAGAAAATGTGATATGTACCTCACATACATTATTTATAGCTACCTAAGTATCACATACACCATGTATGTGCTCCACTGAAACAAAATAAATATTATAGATATGGGAGTGTTAAAGGAAACAAAAGGCAAATGGATGTGTCTACGCCTTCCAAAGATATTGCTCACACTTATCTTTCGGAACGTTTTATTTAAAAGAAAGATTTAAAGAGTATATTTATCAAGTTGATGAAAACAAGGCAACTTAGTAATTGCAATGATTAGGAGATATACATATTTTCGCAACTTCCAACACTAAAAAGAGTGTCTGCAGTTGGGTTGGTGTACTATAAACTATAATCCTCGCTAGCTTCCCGATTGACGGGCCTTGTTGAACATGAATTTGTTTTCTATCGCATCTTGATTCTTTTATGTAGCGAAATTCAATGTCAACAACTTGGATATTAAAAAGGCTAAAATGTATTGCCACTGCATTCAACCTATAATAATATCACAATATGGAGTGAAAAGAAAGTTAGTAAACAAACAAGTGGCTTGTTGCAGCGTAGCCGGAGACTCAGCACTGCCAATAAAAAAGTGAAAGTTGGAATATACGCATATAAGGGAATATAAATGGCTGGTGCAAACATCCCATCACTTTCATTTCTTAGCAAGTATTTTTTATGCATATTTTCTCTTTGCTCGCTTTTCTCAAATGCCTATAATATAATATGAACGCCTACTCTCGCTCAACCAACGAGGGAAAAAAGTAGAAAGCCGAGGAAGAGCTGTAACAGCAAAAAAAGAAGGAATTCAGAAATCCTTCAACCCTTACTTCTTCTGCCTCTGACTTTTACTGTCACTTAAAAAACCTCACCAACAGACAGCAAACTAAAGGAAGCTATTCCAAATAATGTGTTTACCCATATGTGTACTCCCATATGTGTGTATGAATGCTATTTGTATGTAGTTTGAGCTTAGAGCAGACGGCTTGAATTTGTTACAAAAAATGCATGCTCGAAAACAGTATCGTAGTGGCTGTGTGGAGCTTTTCTCTTTTTCATCTTTCCTATCTCCTTTTCATTTTTCTGTTTGCGTAAGTTTCAACATTCCTTTGCTTCCCTTTTGTCAACTGCATTAGAGTAAGTTATATGTAACGCGTATTATACAAATGCTCAAACTTTCTTCTTCTTTTTTGGTTTCTCGCATAATCTACAATGATATGCATCTGGCATGGAAGTATGTATGTATATCGTGTTGATGCATTATCAAGCTGTGTGGTGAGTTGAGTTTGCTCATATTTTGCAGTTATTATTATGATTATTATTATTGTCTATATTTTGTTTACTGTGAAAACTCAACAGGGACGAGGTTGCGGGTGAGTTGAGCTTCCAACATATTTTTTAAGCTTTACATGTAGATAAGTAGACAAACATTCGTTCCCTATATATTTTTAAATTGGACGTGCCTATAAAACTCACTCTATTTAGTTTATTATTATTGCAATGCCAGGGACATTCCAGTGCTTTCGCAATAGTGCAGTTACACCTATGATATTTGTCATGGAATGAAGCAAGAATGTTTTATGCTGTAGAAGTTTTATACCCTTCACAACTTGTTTTAAATCCTGGCTTTTCACAAGCTGTGGGGAAGACAATGCAAAAATACCTATGCACACTTGAGTTCCCACCATGAAGCGACCATCAAATTATATTCGGTGACACGTTTTCCAAATAATGTGCTAACGTCTTTTGAGAGAAGTAAGAAATTGATTCAAAATATTTTGACTTTCACTCTTTCTCACAAGTATCAAGATTCGGGTGTGTACATGCATACGTAGACAATCATTCAGTGAGCCAGTCAAACTCACTTTTTCCTGCCAGTTGTCACCTTCTCGGTATTTTTAATTCAGTGAGCGAACAAATTTCCAGTTCTCCACGTATTTCTTCTGTCCCTGCGGTTGTAGAAAAAGAACTGTGACGGGTGAATTTGAAATTTTTGCCTTCTCCACAATTCTTTTATTTGATGCATGGTGAGGGAATGACAAAAACACGAGTGAGGTGCATGTCACTTTGATGACATTCTGATTTTTATAAATCGCATAAAAATGGAACAGAGCAAACCACTTCCATTGTTTAGAGGCTAGCGCATTATGTCATCGTATGTTTGTCCGTTCTTAGAAAATCCTATATATGCGGAAATCGAGCGACTACAACAATAAAAAAGAAAGCGGCAATTGTGCCCAGCGTAACAGAGAGATTGCATTAGGATCCAGTAGCTGTATTCCTAAGAAATGAATTAATTCTCTGAAGCTACATGTTTTCAATCATGATTTATTCTACTTTGTTAACCAAATATGTCGTCAGCAGCAGCTCACATCTTCATTTCTTCCATGCACACGCTTATATGAGTAGCTCAGCTGTTAGCATGAATATTTAATGATTTAATCTCCAAGTCTTTTACGCATGATGGAACCACAAACAAAAGGATTCTATGGTATGAGCTGAAACTATTATCCTAAGATCTCTAACGTCCATGTAAAATGAATTATATGGTTGGTATGTCACCATTTCTTTACTAAACTCCATATTGGATGTCAGCGTAAGCACAAGGAAGCATGATGAGATCTTCCGTTTTAATTTTAAAAAGTCTTTGTAATACTAAGTTTATGCAAGAAAAGAGGGATTCAGCGAGTGTTTCAGTGTGCTTTGCAAACAGGGCAAAAATAAACACTCTACAAGATTTGATACGCATAAAGAACGCTATTGACAATGTTGTAACTCCTTTGCTACAAGTTTATGCTTCAGGCTTTTCTCCTTAGCATTAACCTTGTCGTCGAGAAAAATGACGGGTGTTTACCTTTGCAACATAAATCTTCTACCATATTGTGTTAGTAAAATTTCAAAGCAAGTAATAATATTAAAATATTGAATTTTTTTAGAGAAACCAATTTTCCCAAATTTATTGACAGAATATGATTTTTCATAGATCATTCTTAGAGTTGATAGAGATTTTGAAATGTTTCGATGCCTTTGTTGTTTTAATTAAAATGTAAACCAATCTGTAGATTTAAAAGTAGTTTTAAAATGGTTCTGGCTAGCAATCCATCATGTGGATAAAAAATGTTTAAATTTTATATGATATTAATTATTTGAAACTACATCTACTTATCCTCACAAAAATAAGGGCACCTTTTCTAAAAACTGAGATGAATCAACCATCCACCCACTCACTAGAGAACTAAAGACATTGCATGTTTTTCAAGATAAAAATGCTAGGTGTAGCGGATGTAAATAAATATGCAGGTGTATGTATATAGTCTAGAATATTAATTTTTTTGTACGTTTTATGTTATTTTGCTTTAAAACTCGTTTTGAACTCACTTCTGAGTATGTTGTCGACATCAAAAATTACTCATACAGATGGACAGTTGAATTATTCACAGCTACCAACATCGTTGAGATATCTCTTCCTACTTGATCGTAAATCTAAATTTGCTCCACGATCATGTTTGTACTTATAAAGAATTAAAAGTAACTAAATGGAAAGCAACGAAAAACTTCTTGTCCTTACTTACAGACATCCTTTTTCGTCCCACATATCTTGCTCTTTAGAGTGAGATTCCTTGATACTAATTGGGTTTGTCGTATTTCACCACAAAACAACCGGAAGCGTGGCAACTTTCATTCACATGCTTCCCAAACTCCAAACCAGAAAGCAGTTCCTTTTCATCATACCTTTACAGAAATATGCAACATTTTTGTAGATAGTAGAAAGAAATCGCATATGAAAGTATTCAATTCAACTGTACAATTGTATCTTTAATACTTTCTTCAAGTAACTTGGCACTGGCACATTCAATATTCCTCAGCTTATGTCGCATTGAAAAATAGCATCGTAAGGTCTCAATCTTATCTGCTTTTCACTTTTCAGCATATTGGAAAATAGATTCAACAGGATCTGTTGCGATCATAAAATTTCACTAAACTTCATTCCTACGAGTAGCTAGTTCAGATAGAATATTTACGATTCTAGACATTCTAAATATATGTTTTTATTAAACTTGAGTCCAATATTGTAACACCATACATATAACTCCAAATTTATTGTTTGCACACTCTTATTTATATACCCTGAAAGGCTGCTGGCATTGTTAGCTTAGGTTCAAAAATCGTCTAAATCGATGGCATGTTGACACCGACAGCGGCTGATTCTTGTCTACTAGTTTGGACTCAAAGGAGATCGGTGTAAATTTAACTTTAAGTGCCCTTTAAATACAATCACATTCAGCCTCGCTATAGTACACGTCAAAGCCATGGAAATACAAATAATACGATTGCTCGTAATATTTTTTCTTTGTGTTTGTTACATAACAGCCAAATGTAAAGAAATTAAACGCCTGTAGTTGCGGTCGTAGTGTAACTGTGATATTTCATTTCGTTACAGTTTGGCTTACACCGTAGACATGACATGACTATGTGGTTAACTTATCAGGAGTGGAAGTGTTGAGCTTCCGAGAACTCATGCATGGAAGTTGTTAAAACGTGTTTTGAGCTGAAACTTTGTAATGGAGAGCAAAACAGAGGGATTGGAGGAGCGAGGATGGAGGACGAAATGAAAGAAATGCACGTGGTTGGAATACCAGGTATTCATTTATTTTATGAGCATCTCCAAATTAGCATCCTTGTAAGAATAGATGGATAGATCAGGTTGTCAAGTGAGTTTACCGTAAATACTTTAGGATGACGTGCTTGGTTTAGCTGCTCTCAGCAATCTCAGAAATGTTGGATGGGAGGAAGGATGCAATGCAAAGGGGCAACGGAAACTCATCAAGCCTGTTGAGTGTTGAATTCTTTGCTCCTCGCTTACACTTGCCGGGCAAGCTCCACTTTGCAAACAACTGTTCATTTTGTACTCCATGAAAATTTCTAATCTCAATTAAGGGTATAATGGACAAAACAGCAAAGGAATTCTAAATAGTTTCCCTAGTTTTTTTTGCACAAACGAAGTTTCTTCTATTCAATTTGCACTTGCTTGCGAATATGCCTACACATATAATTGGTGCCCCGACTATTAACCCGACGTTCTCATGTGGGCCTACATTTTATATCCAATTTAATTTCCTTGTGTTTGTTTTTCCCATTAAAATTTCATCATCTGTTTTATGCAAAGTAGTGTGTAGAGAGGGAGAAACAGGCACATCAAAATTTCTAAGGCACTTTGCCTGAAAGCCATGTATCATATGTAATAAATCTAAAGTCTAGAATGCATTATGTTTATGACTTCTTCATAATGTTATGCTGTTACTTATGTGCATGTAAGAAACCTCAAGAAATCTTGGGAAATAAAACAATAGCCCATGAAATAGTTGAAGAAAAAGGGAGTTCAACAAGGCTGAAAGATGAACAAGATACGTATTTATACTTGTAAGTATATTTATACACACATTTGTTACTTTTCTGTTGCGCTTTTTTGTTCTCTTTCTCTCTCTATATGTCGTACATCATTCCAGAAATCTGAGAAGTACAGGAGTGAATACGGCACCCGTCCAATATAACAGTAGTCACACATTGGGATTACTTTGTGCACGCCATATCAATGACAAATTATGATTTTGCTCGCGTGCAATAATTCACTGGTAGTGCACGATCCCTCCGGATTTCATTACTGTCCTAACCCATCTAATATATTTTTCTTCTTTTGTACTTTTTTTCTGTTCGCTCTCTGTCCCTTTTTTGGTAGAACATGCCAACTTCCTTGCAACATTGCTGATACTCCTAACGCGCCAGAAACTGATCCGAAAAAGACTCATTGTCGTTGTAGGAAGGCCAGCGCGAAAACATTGTTCTCTTTTCTTATCCTGAGATAAACACACACACCCTCGCAGCACACTCATACATTTGAACCGTGAGGCAATGAAAGAATCGGGGGAGAGTGAAAGATTGAAATGAGAGTGAAACAAAATATATGGCCAGCCAAAACTCACCAGTTAACCAACCCCTTTTACATTCTATTGCTGTCCATAGCGAAAAACGACTGTTATAGAAACCGGAGAAAATACATGCTAAAACAAAAAAAGAAAAAGAACTGGCTGTAAACATGAACCAAGGCAGGTCTAGGCATGAGACATTTTCCGTGCATCAACAAAGTAAAGAATAAGGAAGGAGTCGTTGGTACAATTCGTAACAAAATACCACCACGATAGCCTGGTTTTATCCGTCTCTTGTGTTATAGTTAGTTCAACTAACTCTCTGCTCATCACCACCAACACCAACCCACATACTCATATCTAACATAACTGCTTGCTACCAGTTTTTACGGAGTTTCACTGCTTACTTACTCTCCTCGAGTTAGTCGGCTCTGTGGGGAAACGGTGGAGAAAGTAGAGAAACGCCACATTACATTATATTCTATTGTATTGTAAAAGTTTTTCATTTCATTACATTAATTTCGGCGAGGCAAACTATACAACCAGTCACCACCAGCAGCAGCTCAGTACATCCATAACCAACTTTATTGCCGGAAGAAAACCTTGTGAAGCCAGTGAGTATAATACTATACATACGTAGGGAAACAGGTAAGAATATATGTATGTTGGATGGATGTTCCGAACCGAAATACCGAATCCATGCATGTGTACAAAGTATGAGGGAATGAATGAGTTTGGATGTGAGTTGGAGTACATATATCACCATCCTCAAACATATATTCGCATATTGTCAGATAAAGTGAAAAAGGAGGATCTTGCTATCTGAGAAAAGACTAAAGTATCACGTCTAAATGGCTGCCAAAGGTTGGCTTTCTTCGCCCTAGTTATAACCACTCCTGACGGAGTGTCATTATTCTTTATGAACATTTTAATGGTGAAAATAAAAGTTGTTCCTTTACTGTTGATTTTCTGGGTGACATTTGGCTAAGGTTTTGCAAACACCAGTGTAGTCAAACTAAAAGTCTGTCCTACTCTGGGCATTATTTGAGACTCTTTGTTTACATTATGCTACCAAATCGAGTCATCATCATCACTCAGTTATGATGAGCGGACGGTGGAGTCTAGTATCAAATTAGTCGCGTCAAGTTATTGTTTTAGCAACAAAACTTTCATTCTTTAAGCCGAAATTATATCACAGCTTTAAATGAATTGCCTTGTTGAAGATAGACATGAAGATAGACATGAAGGGATGAGAAAGTGAATGAACTTCTGAAGAAAAAAACTGTAAGTAGACGAATGTAAAGGGAGAGCTGTTAAGCTGAAAATGTTCGTATTTCAATCCCACTTGTCTGTTTCTATACCATACCATGAACATCATCCAGTGCAACTGACACTGACAGCACCGATATTCGATTGCAGCCAGTGTAGAACGTGTTGCAAAATACCAGCCAACAACTGTGCCAACCAGTGCGGATAGTATTCCAACATATTGCAGAAATTACTTAATAGAGATTGTACAAAATATCTTAAACTGAGGAAGTTTCGTTACGACGTGGTAAATGAAATGGTGTCACCATGAAAAAGATGTTTTATGGATCCATGTGTGCAGAACGAGTGGAGGAGAACGTGTTGAAGACTTCGAAAAGCCTATCCATTACTCGACCCGCCAAAAGACGCTCTCGTGTTTGCTCAGCCTTCTCGTCCCGAAAATATGATTTTGATATATGCACGTGACAAGATTCATTGTTGACATGACATCTTAATCTTAACCTGAATAATGGAATATGATAAAATTTTCATAAGCATCCTACTTTCCATTCGTCAGGAGTGAGAGTGAGTGAGGTAGTGCGACAACGACAACAACTAGAGTGTCGAGATGGATCACAAGTCTCTTTCTGGAAATAATTTACGTGAACTTTTAGGAATCAATCATGCATTTAACTCGTCGTCGAGAAGTATGTACTTCATCCCAAGATTTTCACTGACTTTCCTTTAGCCACGTGATGTAAGGTACGGTATAATTTTAACACCCAACCGAATTTAGAATCAGCTTGCGAGTATTGGTTAGTTCTTGTTTCCGTTCTGGCTAGTGCGGACGTTTTACGTTTGCGCATTGTATCTTGTAAACAACTGATTGGGATTCATGAAGTGAAATACCTTTTTACGTAGGAGAGACAGATAAGATGACTAGATAAATGGCTAAAAGTCAAGGGCACAATGTATTTACTCAGTTTAAGATTAAGCATGCCGTAGGGATGCACTTCGATATGGAGACTGACAAAAATTTACAGCCTATTTGCTGAAATGCCCAGGTGGCTCATAAAATATTTTGCTTTGGGACTCGGTCTGCTTAATTCAAGTCAAAATATTACAGGCATAGGCACTCCATATTTATGTATTGGATTGCAACACGAGAGAGTAGGAATGTAAATGGATACATGCGTTTGTTGTTTGTAGCTTAAACTTTCCATCCTTCGTTTCTTCCACTGACGATTCAGTTAGTAGATTGGAAACAAAGCAATCTGTATGCATACATACATAGACTGACTTGTAAAGATGCAACTCACGAAACACTTCTGTGTAAGTGGATGAAGGATTCAAATAAAACTTTCGGAAAAAAATTCAACCCATGCATCAACCCCATATACAATTTTTTGCAAAAAATACGCTCCAGTATCGAGATAGCTGAAACTCGTCTCTCAAGTTAAGCTGTACGGAAGAAATCTATCGATAATCCTTAATTACAGTGAGTAAACACAATCATTTCAAAAGGAAGGAATGTGTAAGAAAATTCTTTGCACTCCATCCTTCCTCTGTGTTCCCAACTTAAGTTATCACATGAAACAAATCTATCAGCTAACTGGATTGGATATGCGTATAAAGCATAAATTTTTGTGCGTATATATATACTCAACTAAAAGGAAAAGAAGGATGGTTGATGGAAGACGTAGTGAATGTAAAAGTTGGAAATCTTGAGCAAAAACATGTCTTTGAACTTTAAACTTATTCCTTCCTGTAGAGTTCACTTCCTCTTAAGCAGAAATCATTGGAGATCACAGACTGATAAATACATCAACACACAAATAATACTTATCCCATCACATCACAACATGGTCCTGTATACATGCTGCTCGTGTAGCAAACACGTTGCTATCCTCTACGGATGTGGAAGTTAGGACATTTCTTATATAGGTTTTTACATGTATAGTCCCTGATTACGTTTTCCCTTTCCAATACCATTTAAAAAATTCAGCTTTGCACGAAATCAAGAAACAATGACAAGCAAAATGTCAAGCGACAAGGGATTCTGTGCTCGTCTTTCATCGCTTGAGTAAATCAGGGTGAAGGGCCACTAAAAAGAGAAGAGAGTGAAGTCGATATTATATGGAACAGGCAAGGAGCATTTATTTGGAAGTCGAAGTAAAAGGCTAAAAGCAAATGGAACATAATAAGAAAGTAAAAGCATGCTTAGAAAATCTTTGTTGTGTACACTGCTACATTTCCCACTTTCCCATATGCATTATATGTACACACATACACACTCACTTTTCTCCCTATATTAGACAAATGAATGTACCCATGTACATTTCGTACGTTGGAGACAATGGGAGTTTTCAAAGTACATTTTATCAAGAAAAGTAAGCATTCCAATCTTCACAAAGCTGTGTCGAATGCATAGCTATCTATGTATATACTTGATGTTTGGCCCACAGGGTGAAAGCGAGCTATAACATTACATACGTATGTGTATATCCACCAGTGAGTGAAAGTAACAGGAGCCAGCACCTAAAACACTCCATGAAGATTTTCTCCAACAACGTCTCCTTTCCTTCTGCTCCTTTGCTTTGGCTCTACTCTTTGTTTTGATCTTTACAAAAAAAAATTTGTTTGTTAGTAGAACTTGTTTACTGTTCCTTGGCATCCGGTATATTGATGCCAACGAGACCTGACTAAATGATTTTCATTGGTGAGGAAATAGAGCATATCGTAGGGATCTCTCTTGTGTTTCTAACGTGTGTGTGATGCATTCCTAATGCTACCCATATCAATTGTGCCCTTGCCTCTTTGACACGTTGACGTTGAGTAGCACAACATACTGCATGCACTTAACGTGCTAACATGAAATAATATGTATAACACGGCCGTATAAAGTTTGTCCTCATTACTACCACCAAACACTACAAATAATAAGTAGTTTGTGGGGGTTGGTATAAGAAACATGGTTTGTACTTATATAGATTGCCGGAAATTTATTTCTTTGCTGATAATAATCTAAATCCAGTTCCTTCATCAAAATATGGAATACTTTTGATAATTGATAGATTTGTTTCCTTACCGGATTGATTGCTTGAAATATTTCGACTTCAAACTGATTTGACGTTCCTCGGTGTTTGAGATTTCCTGGAAAATAAAAATGTACACAGTTCTAAGGTCACATTTAAAAATTTAATTACTAGTAAACATTATGGTCGTAACTTTACACTAATTGGACAATGCTTCTGCCTGGCTTTAATTCTAAACGTGAATGAGCAGCTCATGCGTACATTTTCGCCGCTCTTGTGTCTACTCTGCCGTACGTAATACTACTGAAAACAGTTTTGGACAAGCAAAAATTATGTATGCATACATGTGTGTTTGTTTGCTCAACCATGGATTCAATTATTATTTTTCTTTGCATTTACATGTTGAGCTGTGTGTTTCTTTCTTTTTATTTTTCATCTCAGCAAATTACACGTTTAATGTTTGGGCTGAGAACGCAAGAAAGAAATTATCCACATCCTTTGTATTCATTTTTGTAAAAGAAAAAAAATGACGACCTGAATCTAATAGCATTATCCATGTGAGACATAGCATAATTTAGGTATGTCAAAACCGCAGCCTGCATTGAAAACTTAGCAACAGAAAAAATTCAATTTGACTCGTGTAAAAATTTACGGAGTGGTAACACGAGTTATATGCTCATTTCATAATGTAGTTCACAAAACTTTTACATGGTTTCAGATTTCCATATAATTCAAATTATTATGTGGTTATTTTCATAATGAGTACTTGTGAACTCTGATCACTCCCCTCAACTCAGAAACTCGTTGCATTGTTCACTCACTCTGCTATCAAAATGATACACAATATTATGCAAAACCACCAAGCATTATCACACTGCCAGATGTAAACACTACGCGACGAGGATGTCTGCACCCAAGTACAATGTACCATGTTGCTACCTACCACCATCGCTCCAATTAAATTCAGCGAAATGCTATCTTTGACTGAAAAAAGATTGCTAATGGGGTACAGCTATTCTGCTTTTCACAATAATAAAAATTGCATATTCATGAACAAAATTAGCTACAGTAACTTCATTGCTAATCACATTTCTAAAACTGTAACACAAAGGTCTTTTCGGGATCTTCAAATAGCAGCCTCATTGGGCAACAGGATGCAATGAAACAGTTCTTAGGAAAAATTTATACACATGTTTTATGAAGTGAATCTGGTTACCATACAAAATTTACAATTAAACTTCAATCTTAAAGTTCGTAAATTAGAAAGTTGTTGCGTGTACAAATAGACTCATATTCTAGTTATTAGTAGGGTATCATGGTGAAATGAACGGAAACCCGTTCAAAAACTCAAACATTTCCACCTAAAGCTATAACACTTCCAAGGATTTATCGTCAATGTACTTTATGCCAACATGAAATAGTTTCAATAAATTTCCTACAACAGACAGGTGGATCAAAACAAAAGATTGTTATGAATAAAAAGTGCTAGACATCTATGAAGAATTAGATAAAGTTTAAAATAGTAAATGCCAACCTTTTAACAATATATTTACATTATATGCAAATTATTATTACACTTGATAATTTCTTTGGTAACAGAATGTGTGGTGTGAATGTACATGCAAAGAAAAAGACTAAAAAAATTATGCACAGACATTTTAATTGCTCATCTTTGGGATACTTAACTCAAGAACTCACTCGAAGTTATTTGTCGAGTTCAAAAAGTTGCCAGAGTGGAATTGTATGGAAAATTTAGGGATTTCCAGCTGCCAGTCCGAATCTGAGTTTGTGTAACATTTTAATTTAGTTGGGGCTAAAACTAAGCTAACTTGCCCCGAAATAAAAAAAATATGCATGTATCGGAAACACGTGCAAAATGTCACCTATGTTGAATCGAAATTTATACCTTCTTTATCTTCAAACTACATTGAGATGAAACCTTTAATTGTCTCAACATTTAAGTATTAGGTAAGAAATAACTGGACTGAGATCTTGTTACCGTAACTCTGAAACGCAAGGTTTTGAAAGAAAATCTGATATATTGGTATGTAAGAAATACCGGTTTCTATAAAATATTACGCCGGCGTATAAAATTTCATTCAAAGATGAAAGACTCCAGTAAATGATTTTATAGTAAACAAAGTAGTCAAATCTTTCATGTAGAGAGCAATACGATGAACAGAATACCAACTAGTAAAGTAAAAGAAGCAGTTGCGGTCAATTTACGGAGCTGGTTGTATAGATAAGCAATGAAGAGTACCAGATTTTCAGCTATTGATTTTCGTTCGTTTTTCTTGGAAACGTCGGTGTTGCTTACGTCTTAAAGTTTTAACTCATACAAGAAACCTATATCTTGAACCACGAGAAGATGCACCATTATGTAGGTAGTTTTAATTTTCATAAATGACTTTTCCCATTCAGGGGCAGGTCGAAGATTTTGGCGATGTTGAATGTGGAATGCTAAAACGATGCTCTAGTTACTTTTCTCGGTTGCTGTCTGAGGTCTATTATGTTTCACTACAGCATCTACCTACGATTAGCATTAGCATCAAAGAAATACGTACATTTGAAACTAAATAATTACCTACCCATCCAAGAGTGCTTCGATGTTTCGACACAATGAAGATGACTAGCATTCACTTCCTAAAAATCTCAAGTCAACCACAAACATTGCGTGCTGTGTTGCAATTGTATTCGAGTTCAACTTCAGCATAATAAATAACCAAGTAATTCATTCATATTTTCGTCTTTTTTGAGAAACAGTTATTGGTAACGAGTGAACGATGCGTACACACTCTGATAATATTTGCATATGTTTAAACGAATAACAAGATAATGTCCATACTTATATTTATTTCCTTCTAATAAACATAAGATTAGTCACCTCTGCTCTAGATATGAAATGAGAGAGCTCACTTGGCGAATATGCATGCAAATAATAGCATACGTTTTTCCGTGTCAATCAGGACAACAATATGAACTCATAGGTATAAACGAGAAGAAGGGTCCTGCTAATAAATTGTCACAATGGGAATCGACACTGTGGTTGACGGCACATGCATAATTCTGCTTTCCACACATTGGTTGCCAGCGTCAGGGTATTAGTCTTGTAGCCGAGTTCTACGCAATGAACAAAACAAAGCCTGGTGCCAGCACGCAGAGCTGAGCTGCCCAGCTGCCGCCCAAGAATGATGTATAAGTTAAATCATTTCTTTGTGATATATTCTTTCATACATTTGTTCTTGGCCACCCTAAGCGGATTGTTTGTTTATTCATAAGCATGATTGAAGCAATTGTAGGTCATCCGTCTTATAATTGGATTTGCCGGTGAAGTGAAATTATATTTACTCAGAGCCTTATATAACAGCACCAATTATATTAGACAACAAAGCAGCACAGTTGCTACTGCGACTTACAAAACATTTCGAGAAGTGTAGCCAGATGGAAATTTGTTTCTGTCTGCTTATTTGTATGCATGTATCGTTCTGGAGTATTTCTGAATGAAATACTGCGATTCTGTCCGTACGCTTAGACTTGACTACATAAGTATTTTTATTTGGAAATGTTTGTATGTAACGTTTTTTCCAAAAAAATCATAATTCGTCGTAGATTCTTAAAGGTTCAATAACAGCTAGATGTAACACAACCAAGCAGTAGATTATGTATATTGACACTTTCCGTCAGTGCATCATAAAAGAGTTTGCTATGCTGTAGAAAGACTTTGAAATATTAACTTACATTTTCACTGTGAGTGTGAGCTTCTACCTGTAAGCTTAGCACGACGGCTTCCCTAGCAATTAGGATAGGTATCGATGTAGAGGTTTCCCAACGTTAATTAGATAGAAGCAACGAATTGAGTTGAGGAAGTACAAAGTTGAACAGTTCATTTCTCATCCTTAGACACCAGACCACCACATAGTCGTACGTGATATTCTGATGTCGCGTCAACTTCACCATTTGATGTTATGCATGATGAATCCATTTTTAAGCACATAATGCACTAACAGCGACAGCAACAAATTATACTTTCTACATGTGGAAGTCAACTAACAGCTTTTAGCAGGACTGATACAGCTACATTCAGTCGAGGATGTAAATGAGTTGTATGGTATGCAACCTCAAAAGTTTTTCCTCTCCAACTTACTTCTCTACTGTAGAATGCTAAGCTCTATATCTTTACGGGCTTGCATACGTTCTCAGTAATAATAGTAATCATGTGGGTGGTAATAGTTACAATAAAAGGTTGTAGATGCAACCTCAAACCTGAGCTGACAAGTAAACCATGTGAGATGAGTCCCTGCGGAGATAATCTATTTCCATTATGTCGACCACAAAGGATTTTTTAACTGAGCCTGATCGCTCAATCATCACAGAACATTCATTCTCATTAGGTCCTACCAAGTTCCTGTATTTTTCTCCCTCTCACTCTTCAACAGAAGCAGTAGCAATGCGATCCGCTCTAATGTATATCATGGATTGAATTCTAGCCAGAGCTTTTACCGTCTACATGTATTTCCTGAATTTTCTTTTCCACTAAACAAACCAAAGGTGCGTAGCTGAATCTGCTATTTGCTTACGCTTCTCTAGTCACTATAGGAAGCAAGAAAGAAAGAAAAATGTCACCACCACCATTTATCCATTGCGGTGTAGAAGGAAAATTTATTTTTTTACTTCCAAACATGATAGTTTTTCCTCCTGAAAATGATACCCTCACATTATACCCGAAAAGTAACTGAAACCCCTCTACATACGACGAATTTGAAAGATGGCTTTTATATATTATTGTTGTGTGAAATATGGTCTACTACCACTGCCTAGTTATATATGGATATCACATGAATACGGAGGATGCAATACAGAATTCAGTTTAGATTTACCGTTTCTGTCTCCCTGCTCCTGTGCATACATAGTTTATAGATGGAAGGCAACGGAGGAATGATAGGAACGAGCTCATCAGGCTTTCAGAACACGTGAAACCGCTCACATTCACGAGACGCTTGTAGTTGTAGTGGAACTGTTTTGTAGAGAGAGAGAGAGAAGAGTGGAAATAAAAACCACAGAAAGTATAGAGATGGTAGACCGCAACCCAAGAAAAAACGAAGAGTGTGTGAGCGTGAGGTGTTGGAATGGAATCAGACAAGCAAATCCGCGTAAATATTTTTATGGCAAATTTACTTTGATCAGTATCCCTTTTTATCGGAGTGGAAGCAAACCAACATTTCATGTGCTGGAGTATAGCTCGTGTATCATAAATATCGTACATGCAGTTTCATTCTCTCTCCATCTTCCGCTTTGATACTCCATTGTAAGCAAATTGCCTTAAGTTATCAATGCTTGTTGCATTCCCGATACCGTTTTAGTGCACCTTTAAAATGGTTTGATTCGAGTTTCCAATGTAGAACAAAATGTGTATTCACTTCCCTACGAAATAAACGCAAATAGCATGAAATAGCAAGTAGGTTTTTAAATAGCCAAGTGCAAAGCTTGGTTTGTCTAACAAAAATGGCTGGAAAACATATATTATGCAGATTTACGCATGTTCCCCCACTACACGGAAAGTCAAAGTGCCACTGACATTCATAACTCAGGCAGAACCATTTCGTATATCAAGATAATAGTATATCGCTTGTTGGTTTTGCAAGGCTCCGAAATCGATCTTAACTACAAGCAATTAGGGAAGGGGTGTGCCCAATAATTTGGGATTATTTCTTATTACATATTTTCATGCTAACGAAATTACTTTAGGTCATCTCGAAGAGATAATGGCTTGCTTTTAAGTAAGGCAAATTTTTTGCTGACAATCTATTCAGTTAGAATAATGATGTCTGACCCGCAATTTTTTCCCCAGCTAAAACGTTTATCCTTCATAGTTTTGGAGAGAGCTGTTATTACAAGGCAAAAAAATATTAGGGATGGTTCATGTTGTGTGAAAGTGATTATCCTCTCCTTCAGTTGAACTATCCATTTTCTCGTTATTTCTCTAACCGTTATAATAACTACTACATGTGGTAGAAACGACATATTTCACAATGGAACATACCCAAAAACTCCACCAATAACTCCTATTACTAATCCCACTCATTGTAGAAACACTCACTCAATAATAGCGTAAATGGGGTTGAGGCGAGTTTTAGTTCTTGCTATGTGGAGTTTTTGTTGTTGTTGTTGTGTGTCTGGAGTTTAGTGTAGACTGGAGTGAGTGAAAAAAAGGGAGAATCAAACAGTGTTTGCTTGGTGAAGGCTGGCTGGGTAGAGAGAAGTGGGAACATTTTTAGAGCTCCAAATGGCGATGGAAGATGTGAAATATGTACATTACAACATGAATTCACTTATTAGAAGCACATGCTGGTGGTGGTCGTGGTGAAAAGGCAAGGAAAAACGAAAGCAATAATAACATTTTCTATTTCTCTCCTCAGTGCCTCTCCTACAACTTGTCTCTTGTTAATAGTAATGGTCCGTCAGAATGTAGATGGACCAAAACTTATTACATGTGTAGCTACTTTTCAGTTGCACACGATATGATGTATGTATGCTAGATAATAGTTGTGCTTATGCGGTTGCAAATGCGTAGCAGCAAGTGTAGACTATGAGAAAATTAATGATAGACCAGCTGGCTCCATGTGAAAGATGTTTCAATACTCAATGTTTCTACTGCTTGGTGGAAAAAAGAAGGGCAAGGAGCATTCACAAATTGGCAATATTTTCATCTGCCTTTCTCTCTCTCTCGTTCCTATGAATTACAGGTTACAATGTGTAGCACTGAATTTTAGACTGTGGGAAAAGGGTGTTTTCACTTTGCCTTCTTTTGTATTATTACGTATACCTGCTATAGGCTTCAAAGGGACTGCATAATATGCGGATGGAGTTTATATAATGTGGGTAGTGTGCACACACAGGTCAACCCTATTCTTCAGAACAATTTACAGATTTGTTTCGCATGCTCTTTTTTTGTCTGTTAAATAAAAAAGTGTGCTTTTGTAAATGATGTGGGCTGAGATGCAGCTGAAATTATTTTAACGAAATGGCCATCACGCAACTTTAGTCTTTACGTTTATGTTTGTTGTGTCTAGCAAGTTGCCAACATGATCGCTTTACGAAATGGATTTCTCATTGAGCAAATTCAAAATCCGGGCTCACACGTAATAAAATGCGCCCAGTTTCAACCAAGTAATAATATGTCCTACAGTAGTACACAAAAACAACTTTAAAGCATGCGTAATAGTAAATAGATAACTACGAAATGCTTCGTAGTTATAATATGGCATCTCATTTATTTATATCTAGAATGTGAATAGGATCGAAAACATGATATTAACAAAGAGAGCTCTAATTTGGCTGGAGGCTTGCCAATGCCAACACATCATCTTATTTGCTGCTGTATAATTCCCAATAAAAAGTCAGCCATGATTGGACAACAAAACGTTAGTTAGATGTAGACGTCATATGAATAACCCTTATGTTAAAATTCTACACAATGACGAATAACAAAGCCATGGTGCCATCAAAAACGAAATTAGTTTGCAAATGTAAAATATATGAGCACCACATATATAAAGTATGAAACGTTCCGTATTTCCCTTTTGATAATAAAGCACATGATCAAGAGTTTCTCGAAAATTGTGTACTTTATGGTGGCTCCACTGTGACCAGTCAAATCGAACTAAACCACTTAGCTTGCTTTAACCAAATATGCGTAAAACTTATTTACTTTATCCGTAAATAGCATACAAGTACAAAATACATTCATATTCGTTTACATAGCAACTATGAACTTCAGCTACAGAACAAAGTAATAGGAATCAAGTTAAATGATTTTGATGCTTGACAAAAGCGGACTAATGTGCCTTCAAAGGAAATCGACAGGAACAAGTCTTTCAATCATTACAACAAAACTGTAAAAGGAAATGTTGTGTATACTTTTTGCACTCCAGTCCCCTCAAAAGCTAGATGATGTTAGCTGTAAGGAGTTGAAGGTTGACCCTGAGCGCAACAAACACTCAAATATTTAACATTAGTGTATACACAAAGAGAAATATTTTGCTTGCATAAGTCAGTCAGTGTGAACGACTTTTCACTTGGAAGTGACATAATTTGCCAAAAATAAAACAAAAGAGGAACTACCCTTGTTGCTTCTGGTAAAAGCAACCAAAGTGCTTACCCAATCACATTATAATGCTTGTACGGCTCCCGTGTTGAATGCACTACCACAGAGTCCATTAAAATAGAACTGCAAAACCTTAGTTTTGTGGCTTGTTATTCATATATGCTAACACAATTTTCTGAAACCACCATCTTCTTTTAAACAATTAACAAGATTGTACAATTGAGTTTTGTGATACAGTTCCCCTCTTGTACCTAGGAAAGAATAGCTCACCATAATTCCTGTAGCCGATATGTTGGAACAACTTATTTTTTAGCGTAACTTTCTGTTTCTAATATGGGTACATTCCCAAACCACCTTTTTTACAACTCACTTAGTTGCATTGACATTTTCATTCCTGCTATTCATAATTGAGTTGAAAGTGAAAATATGCAAATACATACGCAAAGTGAGTGCTGATATGGCGAAGAGTTGGATAGAAAGAGCAATTATTTTCTGTGGGTCATGCAACAAATGACACAATATAAATATACGTATCAAAGAAATTTCAGCTTGCTTACATGTAACGGACTAGTAAACAGCTCTAATCTATGAACAAGGAATTTTGCAAATCTTTTGATAGTAGCCATGCAATACTCACATAACGAACGTATATGTTTCAACAAAAACAAATTCACCGATTCAAATTGAGAAAATTACAATGCTAGTTTAATCATCGTTGTTTATTGTTATGATTACTTTAACACAATTTCAAAATCGGGAACGTAATTATCCCATTTCGTTAAAACCCACTTAAACTCACAACGGAGTCATATTAGTTCTTATGAAAATCAAGATACTACTGTTCTCCGCTACTGGTGTCAGCTAAACTAACTTGGATTCAGTTGCTTTTAATAAAAGCGGATAAATACTATATACCATAGGCGAATAATGAAGTGTAAATATGTATAGATTGTTGGGAACGCGGGATGAGGCAAGCCTGCATAAAAATGCAAGTGATTAGACCTTTAGTTCACCTTTAATTAGTACGTCTTGCTTCATTGCCATGCATGCCTAATTAGTCTCGGATGTTTTCCAAAAAGTTTAGGCTTAAATATTTCCACAGGCTTACTTTCATGAATTAGCGAGACGAGCTTCCTAACGGACATATTCCTTGCTATTTCCAGATTTGGATCTTCTCTGACGAAACAATTAATTTTCTAGTAACTTATTACTAGAGCTGTTCAAAAGATGTGGTTATGAAGGCCGAAATATGTATTTAAATATTACGAGAATGTAGTTCTTAATAGTTGTTAAATGGCTAGGATTTATCCTAGCGTATTCCTCAGCTAGCCCCAATAGCTTAATGTGTAGAGTTCAAGGGACCTAACCACCTAACCTTGAGATGCTGGTTCGATTCCAGCTTGGGGCGCCTAACTTTTTCTGTCAATTTGTACTGTATGTCGCTCACAGACTCGCTCCTTACAATATCTGCCTAGAAACCTCAAAATCGATGATAAAAAAGTGGGTTAAATAGTCAAAACCCCGAATATTTTGTGTCAAATATGACTTCATCCATTCCTACGTGAGCGGACGGGTTGTGGAACGTGGTAACTGCTGAGAAAGCCGTGAATGTAGTGAAATCCTCGTTGAAGAAGAAACCTGGAAGGGATAATCCTGCGGATGGTCTTATCAAAAAAGCTAAGGACAACTGGAAAGTTGTGAACTTTCAATCCGATAACATCACTGCTATTAGCATTGTATTTGATTTTGTGTATTTATTTCATAACAATTTAGAAAATCTGAAAATGGGTTCGATTGGTTAAATTACAAAGCATTGTAATTAAAGAAATGATTTGAACATAACAAAGAAAGACAAATTTTTTAGATTTAATTTAGGTTTTAATTAGATTTAAATTTTGTGAAATCTTAATTAGTTTTAAGTCTCGTAATGAATCTTAATTAGCTTTAAGTCTCATAACGAATCTTAATTAGTAAATTTGTTTTAAGTCGAAAAGAATCCAGGTGCCAAGGTCAGCATTACCGCTACTCCGAGCAGGGTTAAACAAAGCGACAGGAGGATGCCATGACCACGAAACAGTGGCTAATAAAAACATTTTTACACTCCTTTTCGTAATAGCTTTAAACTGTGTCGAAGAGAATGGTGAAGCAGTGCAGATTTTGTCGGATGAACTTGACGACTGTGACAGTAAATTGCATCAAGGCAAAAGCAGGAATATTTTTTTTGGGTTCTTATGTATTTATTATGGGAATTGTAAAATTCTAGGGGGACTTGTCTCCTCTGTCCTCCTGCCCCTGCTTATAGCACAGAAACGGCATCTTGCTTCTTCATTATATGACGATAATATTCAAGTCTCGGCAAAAGCGCAAAAGGCAGCAGGATCTGGTCCAGGTCATAAGTAGATGCTAGCATGCGGATATCATTCTTACATTCCCCCTCGTTAATTATCAAACTTTCAAACTGAAACCCATTAAAGCATGTTCCAGACCACGCATGTACCACCCTCTACCAGGACGATAGTGAAGGATGAAGGAAACGATACATAGTGCTTGAAACGAATACTACTTTTTTCCCGGGTTATGGAAACTTAATTTTTTAAATCTCTGATCTAGCCATCCTCTGTTTTGAAACATGCGTCGCTTCTCAACATAAAAAATCTAGTTATCCCAACAGCTATTTTGTTAAACAAAGCGTAAATAACACTACCAAATTATCCTCTGTCTGGCTTGTCGAAATTCTGTAAAGGGTTGCCAATCTGACTGTTGAGCATACACGAAAAGAAAGTTACGGATGATATACGGTTCTTAAGAATGACGGAGAAAAGTTAGGAATTCATTGATTGAATTAAATAAGTGTGTAGAAGGGAGAAAATATCGTCCAATTTTATTATGTGTCCACTTACATCAAAAAACTACTTCTTGAAAGAAACAGGAGATAAACCTAGCTATTAAGGTTATAAAATCTGTTTCTCTTGAAACTTTTTCCTCTCTTCTTCGTTCTTTCCCACATCCACTTCGCCTGTCTCCGTTCCTTTTCTTGAACAAGTTAATGTTGGTTTTTCGTTTGTAACCTACTTTGAAAAATATCAAGATCAGCATCAACAGTGAGTCAGGTAATGTATACAGATGTGATGTGTGTGAACCACCTTTTCAAACGACGAAGGAGATACAAGAGTTTAAGTGAGTCAAACTTGCCCACAAATTTTTTTCTGTATCGTTACACAATAGTGTAAAACTTGATCTTTTAAAAATAACTTTTCTGCTTTATTACAGCCCAAATTATTTATTAGATCGAGATGAGGTGCGACCGTTAAGTAGAAGTTCACTTAAGTGGAGTAATACCACAGTGATATTACATGAATATTTTAACAACCTAGTTGAAGAAATGATTGCAGAGCATTCAATGTTTTGTATCCTTCATCAGCATCATCAAGGATTCAACTTATATTCACATCACATAGCCAAAATAGATTTTAAAACTACAATACGGCTCACCACTATGGGAATCGACAGCAACATGCATAGAGAAAGGAGAGAAAAAAGTTCTGTCATCCAAACTTTTCTCCTTACATCCAACTCTCTTTTTTTGTCAGCCTTCATTTGCATTTGAGATGTATCAATTTGAATAATATCCTTTTCCTACGGTGTGAGCGCAAAGTTAGCCAAAGTGAGTTGATAGTAGGAAACGGAAATTGATACTTCTGTATTACAGTCTTGAAAATGGCGTTACACATCCTTCACTAGTGAAATCATGTGAAAATATTATCCATCGTGATAGGAATTGAAGGGAATGATGATTGACTGTGTGTGATGCAGAGGATCGTTTGCTCGTTGTAGAGTTATGACACGTTTACCGTTTACAGCACAAGAATTGAATTTTTCGGCATTGATATGCAACCTGCGACGCAAGTTTTTTTCTCTTTTTCAAAAATTATGGATCATTCATAAGCATAATAGGGAAGGATCACAATATTTTTGTGTATTGTTGTATGCCTCCAAACATAGCGCACAACGGAAGAATAAATATTATAAAAACTTAGTTTCCTCTTTCTTGCAAGTTTTTGCCACAAGAAACCAATACTCCATTACTCTCGCCTTGTGGGAAAGACTAAAAAAGTGGGAGGATTACCATATAACTACTTAACGTGAATCAGGCCTAGTTCCGGCACCTTCCAACCAATTCTTCAGCGTCTCTCTTCACTCCCAATTACTTTTCCTCGTCAAACTTCCCTCTAACTTTCACTTTCAACAAGACCCAACATGTTGAAGTCGGGAAAAAGTTTTTCGCTTCTAGCCGTCAACTTATGCATAAAGCTTTTTCTAGTTCTCCGGAAAACAACTTTTGCTAATACAATCTCCCGCACACAAGTCCGGTCTTGTATGTTACGCATGTAAGCAAAACAAGAATAAAAGTGTGTATTCACAGCACCACACAAACCAAAAAATATACAAGGTACTAACCTTTGCTTGGTACAAGATTTTTCAGCTCACTAAAATATATATGAGATGAATATACTTATAAAGGGAATATAAATAGGAAGGAATATGCTGAGTAACTCAAGCACAGCCAGATATCATCATCACTACTGGCTGGGGTGTTATGTAGCATATTATATATAAGACTTCAAATCAATGCTCTCTCGAAAAATCTAAGATGCAACTCAAAAACGCAGAGTACGAAAATATACTTTCAAGGAATAAAGTAAAATAAACTTGAAGCAAAGTAGAGAGGAGAGAAAAAATCTTCAAAATCTTAATACGTTTGTGTACTGTAAATCCATGTTTAATACTAGCTTCTTAGCCAAGTTGTTTTCCTGTAGTTTAGAAAAATCTTTTTCTGGTATTTTCAATTCAAGTCGCTTCTTTAATATTGGTTTCGTGCCTCAAGGAAACCTATTAAGACAGATGGCATATATTAGGAGAAAGTTCGAGAATTGAAGGGGGAAAGTTAATAGATTTTTGTCTTTTTCTTACTTTCAAGCCCCTTGTCAAAAATGTAACCAGTAACTAGCGCCTACAGCCGAGCAGCCAAGAGCTGCCTATACTTTATTGGAAACATGTGAATCAAGACATTTTAAGCGTTCATTACGTACATCCGCCACTTTTTCGCTTGCGTGAACCTTAATATGCCTCTTCAGCTTTGGTGCTGTCTTTCAATATGATATCAAAATGAAAAATAGAAATGTGGATGGAGAATAAAGAGCCAAAAGTATGGGTGAAGAATGTGAATGAAAAACATGCGGTGTTTCTAGAAACATGCTGTGCTGTGGCTGAAAAAATGTGGAACCTGTCGACAAAAAATATTGACACAAAAATATTAGCAGCATTGTGTTTTTACATGCATAATACCTGCATAATGTATTTTCTCGCATTACAATTCATACTACTAATGCCAAATGCTTTGCACGGTTGCCTCACGCTTTTGAGAAGAAAATATGTTCCACGTCAGCTCCAAATTGAGTGTTGCTTACTTTAACGGGATAATAATAATGTCACCAACAAATAGTTCAATATACCCTGTGTGGAAAGCAGAAAACACCACATGCAGAATTTTACCCATTGATAAATACTTTTCCACATAATTAAATAACTTTCTCTAACCCATAGTGGAGTTACCGTATGTCGTTGCATAATAATAATGCGTAATAAGAGTTGCAAATCTCCGGATGTGTCTACATTATATGTTATAAGGATAATATAATTATTCTACGAAATTAAGCCACAGATATTAAACTTAACTTTCAAGTAATAATACGCATGCATATTTCTAGGCTAAATGGCTCTCTTACGAAACATAATTGGAATTATACATATCATTTACTGATGGCTTAATTTAAATCCTTTTAAAAAATGCTCGAATATGTGAAATGTAAATTTCTGTTGTAAGTATGATGGGGAAAATATGCAAGTGGTGTTTTCAGTTTCCAGTGGTGCGTGGATATTTCTGTTAGCCAGTGGACGATTAAATGTATGCTACATTTACAAAGTAGTAAGCCTAGCATTTTCTGCACTTCATTTGTAAATGTCCTAGAGTTGAAATGAAACAATTTTATTAAAAATCTGCTCTCAGCCAAAAATGGTTTACCAGTTACCCTTCAATTTAAATGTTGTTAAAAATTACTTGAACATTTAAGATATTTGGAAGTTGTGAAAACAAACAAATCTCAAAATTGAATGCTTCCAAAAATGTAGATGAGTCACGGAATGTCGACTCAGTGGAGCACCCTGATTTCCTTGATTTACGAGGGATTTGTAAAAGTTTATTGCATTGAGACTGTGCTCCATGTTGGTGATGGTGGCGCAATGGAATTTCGTAGGAACGAGGACAAATCAATGAGCTCTATTGTAATAATAGAAATAAGGAACACTTTACCACTAGTGACTTTTACTGTTGCCACTAAATTGTTAGAAATAAAACATGGTATGTGTGTTTGTGTATGTGTGGCACATATGAAAGTGGCAGCATAAAAGTAGGCCTGGTACTTAGCACCAATACGTAGTTTGTCTACATAGAAGAGAGGGAGAAAGTGTGAGATGCATCCCATTACTTTTAGCCGGAATGTTGCACCGGGTCAGAAACACATAAAAATTACTTAAAAACGGAGGGAACCGCGGCAGATGTAAAGAGAAAGCACCCAACCTCTTTGGAAATGCAGGGAAATGGTGGATTTGATAGGCGCCCAATGCAGTAAATACTAACAGCAAAGCCTACGCAAGCCACACAACATGATGATGAGAAGAAAAAGGGGTAAATCTGTCAGAGTTAGCTTGCAAGAATCGGTGTGTGAGAATAGAGGAAATCGGAGCAGGAGTAAGGAGTGCATATTATTCTTTGTGGTTTGGTGAGCTTATATAACAATATCATGACTAAACAACATTGTGTTTATATAGGCAAGTTTCTGAGTACAGTGTGAAGTGAAAGTTCTTTGTTCCTTCACACATAGTCAAGTCACGTAATTTACCTAAAAGTTGCTGGGACATACAGGATGATAGGTTACAACTATCACCGCAGACAAAACCATCTTGGAAGAATTTCTAACCAACCAATATCTTTTAGCTTTTTACGGCAGTCAACATTTGGTGTGGTGTGGTGGAAACCATGCTGGCATAGATTTCTTATGCAATTTGTAAAAATAAGAGCTACAGAAGCAGAAATAGAAAAGAGAGAAGGAGAGGAAGAAGAAAACGTTGTTTTTTTAAAATGGGATTTTGAGTGCTTCTTATCCTTTATGCTGCCAGTGCTTCCGTACTATTTTCCTTTTTTCGACTTACGTCAACACTTGGTAACACAAGAGCACGCTCTTTTACTACTACTACAGCCATGGAGTGTATGCATGAAGATGGCTACACGTCTACCGAATGGCACTTCTACTCCTCCAAACACTATTTTCAATGCTCTTCTTAAAGTGAAGAAATGATCCATGTTCAACTTGAAATGAAAATTTGTGAAAAAGGAAACTGAAAAAGAAAAGCGGGAGAAAGAGTTTCTTTCTTCGTGTTTTTTTTTCTCTCTCTCTCTCTCTTCCTCACCGTCGAGCTTTGCTGCTGCTGACGGAAGTTGATATGCAGTTTGCTTGAAAGATTTCAAAACAATGCGAATGCATGCAAGTCAGAAAAAGTAGTTTTGTTTTATAACCTATTCTATCCGACTACTTCTTTCCATACACTTTCCCTGAGAACAATCGACGTATGCGAAGAAGGCAAGAAAAAAAAGTGAAAGAAAATTCACGTTGTAATTCTCGGAGATCCTTACTTTGGAAAGAAAGTAAAACGGGGAAAAGGCGAAAAACTTGAACTTCCTTCATGACCTATTGCTCAAGAACGCCTTTACAAGCTTCCTAATAAGATATCCTGCTTCCACGTGGGAGGAAACTAAATAAGATGCTTACTCGCCCTCCCCACCTTCCTTCTAATAAACGAGCTTTCGATTTATGTTGTGCTAAATGGCTCATGGTTTTCTATTTGCTTAAATCATTGTATTTTCAACGATGATTTGTTGTATCCCCCTTACACACAATGCGTTGTATATACCTCCATACAAATTCCCCCATTAACCCTAAAGCATTGGAAAAATTGAATTTCGAAAGTTTTCTGACACTGCACTACTCCGAGTGCACATTGATTTTACAAACACGAGCTGTCTGCAACTTTGCATTCATTATTGAAGGAAAATTAAGTTTTGAAATCGTGCCTTGCATGTATTTTCTGCTGGACTGTCATTCCCTTGGTTCCCCTACACATTTTTGCATGACTCCATTATATCGAAAAGAAGAAGGTGAGTTGATTATTTCTGGTTTTACCCAAGGCTTTTATTTTCTATCAGTCAGCGTTCCATCGATGAACATGTCATGCTTTGTCACGCAAAATTTCTTGAGCATGAAATCACATGGATTCGTATCTCTCTGAAAGGAATTGTGAATCAAATTAACTTTGTGAAGAAGCATCACCATGCTATACATATACTATCCTTACATACTCTTACAAATGCGAGGTATGCTGATCTGCTCTTTTTTTTTACACTGACATTGTTTTCCGAGTTAGACTGCTACTGCTAGAGCCGGATAAAGAAGTAAGGGGCAAAGTGTATTTTGTATTTTAGTGGTAGAAATGGCAAAAGTTACTTTAGTGAATATGAGAAGCGTTACATGTGTGGCAATACTTTTTCTTTCCATTCTCACGAGAAATGAGTGTAAGAATAGGATATTGAAGCCAAAGAAAGAAAAGAAACGAGAGGAAAAATCGGAACAGAGACAAGTTGCATGCTATAGTTGTAGTTCAATAACTACACTTCCCATAAGTATATGTGGGGTAGTTGTTTATAACAAGGAAAAGAAAAAGCTGGGCCCTATAAGCGTTTGAAATATCCCTTTTATATTGGAAGAAATAATGGCATTGGTATGCGGTAATACGCGTATACTCAACGGAGAAATGTGCATGGTGGGTTCTCAGCACCATAAATTATTTTGCCACTTCTATCAGCAAGAGCGACCCTCTCTCACGATGAAATACCCAAGTTTAGAACTATTATATTCATATTCAGGCATACGTACAAAAGATGGAGTACATTTTCCACATATTTCTTATATAACACAACGACAAACATCTAAAGGCGCAACCGGATACATGCATCAATCTCTAAAAATATATTAAACATGCTTGTGTATAGAAACGAGTATTCACACCGACATCCAAGTTGACAGCTTAGAAAACACCGTGAAAAGGCAATGTTGAGCGTGAAACGCAGGTGAAGAAATGAAATGCTTCTACAAAAAGTCGACAATCTACTTTGTTACATGTAGACAATTTCCATGAGTTTCATTCAAAATCCCTGCATTTTTTCTCGACTTCTTTGCGCTGACTTTTTTATGAGTCAACGGAAGTAAACAATGCCGTGCGGAATGACAATGGAGGTTGCAAATTTGAAAAACATTACGGAGGCTACTTACAGTGGTAACAACACCCAATGCAAATATTTTACGGATCACTTTTAAGCACCATGTACACACTATGTCAACAGTGTACATTGGTAGCATAACTATATTTCTGTGAGTATTTACGCATACATAACTGCATCGCAGATGTACAAGACGTTTAGCTACTTTAGTCTCCATATAAAACTTAAGGTATTCATGACAAGTGTAGTCGGTATACATTATAAGGGGTGAGGCATACTACGTGATTCTTTGTAACTTGCTATTATCTGCATCTTCAAATTCGGTGAAAATGTATCAAAAGATTCTCTGCTTTTGTACTTCATAGGGTTTAGAGTAAATGAAAAGGATTTGGTAGGATTCATCCGGGATAAATAGGAGAACATATAATATTTAACGAGAACAATTTTCACTAGTCTTCCAACTTACCAATTTCAGAGGGGTTATTCTATGGTTTCCGGTTTCTTTGAACAATGATTCGATAGAAAAAATTAGGTCTCCAAAAATCTGGAATAAAATGTCCACAGTTCATAGCATTTAAAGAAAACTTCTCTGCTTTTCAGTGTCATTGAACTGTTATTACACTTGTTTCTTTTAACTGCTTACAATGACGCAAATTCATCATGATAGAAATTTCCTGCATGTAGACAGTTCGTAACTAGGTTAAAATACAAGCGGAATTGTTTGATTACTTCTGTCCAAAATCACAATTGACCATGACGAATGCCATTATTTTCATCTTTCTATCTAACAAGTTTAACAGCAAAAACTATATAACATTCTAGCCAGTAACCATGCCCAGTAAATGACTATTTTGATGAAGTCATTTGTTCGCAATCGTTCAATAAAAGCAATACAATATTCAGCACGTTTCAGTTCCAGTGGGTTTCCTTTTCTTCACAGTTGCATCTACTTGATAACTGTAAGAGCTCAGTCATAGTCATAATAGTCACGCAAAATCCCACTAATTGAACATTTTATTGCAAAAAAATGGCGCTCCATCTAGAAATAGATCTGCCTCTATTCAACTTGACATTTTCAGAGCCCCACTGCACTGTCCTTTTGTGAATGACACCATAATTTAATTCTGCAAATTTTCTTGAGTTGAACATGACAAAGTGTTTTAAGGCGTATTATTTCTCATTGTTAAATTATATAACTTGCTATGGCGTTCTTTATTTACTCCCAACGCTCAAGACAATGTTGCTACTCCTGTCAGGTTTTACGAGCTTTCAATCCGACAGGGATTTGCATACATAAATGCTCCTTTTATAAACAACACTGCTCATTTTAAAGAAGCTTCCCTGACTAAAGATTCCTCTATTGTTTGATTGCGAGAGGAAGAGCGTCGTTGTTTTGCTGAAATCATAACGGATGTTTCAAGTGGAGATCTACATCCTCCTCTTTCTTGTGCATGATTGACAAGTTTCCGCAAGAAAATGGAATTCTGCAAATTAATGTGGGCTCAATACGCGTCATTTATTTTATATATCCAGCGGAGAAAAACAATACCCCTGAAAGCCATTCTAATTCTTGTGTGAGTACACCGACACTCCAGTGTCAATAAAATACAAAGACAATTACTATCACTTTATGTGTATACTAGTATAGAACACAATGAGCTGCCTCAATTCATTAGGTAATAAATGGGAGCCTTCCTCTTCTCTTTCTCCTTCCTTCCGTTCCCTTTCTTTTGCTGCTTCAATATCAACATAAATTTTATGGGGTTTCTTGCTCGGTTCGTACCCAACTAAATTAGTAACTTGTATGTATATAGTGAATAAACACAGAAATAACAAATTTATTAGGTCTTTTGAAACATTCTATCTTAACAATAAGTTGAAGAGATTCATGTCATGTGTGAGAACAGTTTTAGGGGCAACTTAATATTTTCTGAAAAACTAAAATAAATCAAGAAATTCACCATTGATAGCTTGTCATGTACACGGGGTGTACTGAATAATGTGTTACAGTATGCACCGTTAGAACTTCAGCCAGATGGATGCATCCTCACTGCAAAAAAGTAAAAGCTCGAAGAAATAAGTTTCACAGCAACCAGTATATCCAAAGTCTTTCTCTTTGAATAATAATTTACACTTGAATGTTGAATAAATTCAGACCATGTAAGAGCCCAGGACAATTAACGAAAACTTGAATTTAATGAGCTTAAATATGATGGGGTAGCTTAGAATGTAATCCAAGAATGTTGAAGTACATAAGAAATAACAATTTCGGAGGTTTTGATATTTGGTATGAGATGTAAGAAAAATGTCTGGCCATCATTTGTACTAGTTGTGGTGCAGTGAAAGCATAAACCTGTTTTTGCCGTAAGCCCACAAAATCAATGCAACATCACGATTTGTACCATCAATCTTCATGCAAATGTCTTTTTACTTTTATGACTGAGAGGACACCTTTTTTGTAACGACATGCCCAATGTATACTGCCATGAAAAGCAAATATAACATCTGTTTAAATCTTACCAAACTCTTCCTTCTGTAGGCGTCACGTTGTTTATTTGTTATGCAAATTTGGAAAATATATGTTCAAATTAATTAAGAAAGGGGTTTCATCAAATAGCTTGAGGCAATGGAAATTTCCCTTCTACTGCTATCTTTTTTCTCTCACATTCTTCACGTTGTAGTGTAATACAATTCTGGAATCTTGACAGACGGTGCGATTTCCAAGACCTGAGATATGTGCAGATGATTGATATTTTGGGAAACATGTCCACATAATACTTGCAACTGTTTATGTTGGAAACATGTTTTGAAAATATAAATAGCACATTTTCTTTACTCATCAAACCAACATCGCAAAAGTAATTGCTACTGCCAACATTCTTAAGAATTTTGCAAATTTCATAAAGTTGCGACCAACAGTCGCTAGTAAGAAATACATAATTTGTGAAACGGCTCAACTCGAAAGCTTTTCCCATCTACAGTGAAAAAGAATGGATCGGCTACATGATGGAGGTGCTGGGTTTTAAATAGTTGCTATCTTTCGTAGTTGCATTGTCATTAAAGCCGTTGGTAGAAGTGCAGCCCAGTACGAATGAATATTTAACTGGGGAGAAGCAAAAGAGGAAATCATATGGAGAATGTTCTTCAGCCACAATTCAGAAGGGCAGTCAGCTCCGTGACTCTGGACGTGGAGCCATTTTAATGCCGCCACTAATATGCTGCACTGATGACGACGGCGAGCAAGCGGAGTTTAAAGCATTCAAAAAGTAAAGGAGCGTGCTTATCTTCATGAACCAGACTTGCAAACGTGGCTCAAACTAAGGTCCATTTCACAACATGACGAGGTACTCATAGCACGTCCGCGTAGTCATAGCTGTCGTCCCTAAAGCATTAATACATTATTTTCCAAAAAAGGGTTCTAAGAATCCCAACAGTTCTTTTCCTTGAAGTCTTTGTACATATACTACACATGATGATATGATGATGACGCTCTACTTCTGCTAGTGTAACGTGTACGCACACTTATGAGCCTCTGCTAAAAAGTCAATTTTTCGTTTTATACGAGTGTGTAGCATATGTAGCTATGATGTTTAAATAGAGAAAGGGAAGAAGCGAGCAGACGAAGAAAGTTTTTGGAATGGATCTACTACTTTGCTTTTTGCTTGTGTGTCCAACAGAAGAAAATGAACGAGATTTCCGATTTATGAGGCATTAAATGTCAGCACCCAATTGTTCTCCTAAGGCAAGATATCGTCTGTTGAGAAAGTGGGAACGAGGAGTCATAAAGCACGAGGAGCGAGAACCAAGTACCCAAACACCAACCAAAAAACCAGTGAGAAATTCAGATAGTCGTAATGATAGAGCGATCTTCTCATTCAAACATATAATGCACGACGACGCCGTCGTCTTCGTCTTCCTACAACTCCATCAACAATGGAAAGCAATATAGAGCCCATACAACAAAAGAGAACTGGATACAGGAAGGAATGCCAATAAGCAGATCTATCTCATTTATTTATTTATTACGCAGACGTTTCATTGAAAATGTCGACAATTTTTTGAAATATCAGCACTCCGCCAGTAGTACTGCCTCCAACCAAACCATGTGTTATTCACTTTTACATTGTGCAAGTATTGCCCAAAACTCACTCCAAAAATAACTAATGAAAAACTCCTCCACACTTGTGTGTATTTACCAAATCCATGGTGGCAAATCAACATCTTTTCTCTGTACATGGTTTGATGTTTGATAACAATGAAAGCGCGACTACCAGTATCTTCCTTTCTCACTCAGTCATTTTATTTCTCCATGTCATAAAACTGAATGTGGCACACACTCGCAATACATAATAATCCAAACCTTTGTTCAACACTCTTCTTTCAAAGGAAATAAATTTCTCTGCTGATTAAATTCTACTAATATAAAATGAAAATTTGCTAAAACCGTTCAAACCTTTGTAAATGGTTAATTTTACCACATGAAGTATTGATCCCGTGACATATTGACTTAAACACGATGATCGTATCATTACCAACGAAGAAACGTACCTTGGTAGTTCCATGACCCCAATACAAAATATTCACTTAACAACGTCAAACGTCAGAGCCCATTTTGTTTGATAGATCAACATCATCGGCCCAGTCACTCATTTCATTTCCTCGTGTTCTCCATTCCCCACCATTCTTTGCCACAAGATAGGCACGAGTGTATGTAGAGAAGGTTTTGTGTTCTCTGTTGTTACAACAAAGACATGCAGTTTTTCGATAAATGGGACTGGCTTGGAATATTATACATCAGAGAAACAAGAGGAAGACTGCATACGTGAGAAGGAATGCTAAAAATGTGTTCATAAGAGCTTGAACCAATTTGGCGAGGAATTCGAACAATGCAATATTGTTTCTTAGGATGCTGAGCGACGACATTAGTATTTCGATTATTTCTGATTTCTCTCCTCGTTTTTCTTTCTCATCACATCTCATTACTTTTCAGCTTGCGTCTTTGTTTTCTGTGGAAAAGTGACAGGATAAAAGCACTCTAATATGAGAATCACTTTCTCTTGTGTGGAAAACAGATACAAAACACACACACACACACACATATAAACCATTCAAAGTAGTACTCAAGTTGGTGAAAAGGATATTTGATTTTTTTTGCGTAGCGTTTCTAAAAATAAGTACAACCCAATCGCATACTATTGTTACACGCCATGCATTTCTGCCTTAACTCCCAAGACGTTAGGACCAATGTATTCTGTCGATTGAAAAATATCTCGCTTTTTTATGATTTACAGAATCCATTTGTAATGGATAAACTAGCGATATGGTACACATCAAACTTATATCGAAATTCCAAAAAAGAAAACTCATTTCTAATGGCTTCGTATATTTTTAAAAGGGGAACCGGAAACAATTAATGTCTTACCAAAAAATGGATCATGTATTTAAATTGTAGGGAGGCAGGCGTATGTCACAGTTTGTGCGTTCAATCACAGCAATAAAAAACACGCTCGAGATTATTGGGATGTTAAAGTTAAGAAGTCCAATCTATTCGATAGCTGAAAGGAAGGGATGGAGATAAGTGTTTTTTAATGAGCTCTGTGGAAACAGTTTACTGGAAACACAATTCGTAACCAATATCTCTCTTCTATCGTTTTTGGGCAAAGGCTACCAGAATACTAGTCAAATCCAGTTGACCCATATAAATTTTGTTTATAAATAGGTACTCCTGCAATGCATACAAGGGAATGTAAAATTTGAAGAGATTGTGATACACGAATTAATGCAGGTTAGGTTACTAACAGGCCAGTAGTATTCTCGTCCCACGACAATTAAGATATTTTCTCCCTGCCAAAGTATAAAAGTAGTGGAGCTCCCATTTCATTTAAATGCTGTGAGCACAGCAGCAGGACAACAAACAAGGCTTCTGACATGTCAGCACTCCTCGTTGGAAGTAAGGAGCATGAAATAAATTACACGTTGAGAGCTTTTTATATGCCCACCCACATGTAGCTTCACTCTCGTGTAAAACATGTACATATTATATTACATGATCATATCATGATCCAGTTTAATTCAATTACAGCCATACTTACTGGCTGTCTCCGCCGATTTCCATTTCAACCACTACACTCCAGTCCAACCATAGGTATTACTTTGATACTGTAACTGGGGAAATGGGAGCAAAAAAAGGAGAGTAAAAGTCCTCTTGTATTAGCAAGCATACGCGGAGATATATTGCACTTGTTTGAGAAAGCTTGAAGAGAGTGAGGGAGTGCAATAAAACAATGAGAACTCAGCACACAACTTCATAAGTATCACAACAACTGTTTGGACCGTAATGTAATGCTGTGACTTGTGCTTCATTAATTAGAGCTTTGACACAAAGATGTAAAACACTGAAATAACGGGGATGCTACAAAACAATGGCTTAGAAAATAACGAATTAATATAGAGAAATAGGAGGAGAGTCGTGAATAAATGCACATCAGGCAGACACGAGTTTCTAATACGGATGTAATGTAGAAGTTTAATCTCTCTTCTGCTCCCTTTTACTTGAATTAAAAGGCAAAGTAGCAGGGCTCTTTGCAACCAGCATTTTATAGTGGATGAATGAGTGTTGCCTGTTGTACTCACCACCACCACCGCCACTAGTGCAGAGAGAGGAGGATGTAAAATGTGATGTGTGTATAATATATGTATCTCTTCTGCTCTTTTGGAGGAGTTGTAGTTTATGGGGATAGGGATAAAGAACATACTGTAGAAAAGGGTAATATGAAGGATTCGCTGACAAAACCAAAACCAACAAGCTTGAGAATAAAATGGTCCAAGAGGAAAGATAAACTTGTCCATGGGATTTTGTGCCGTATTCGAATCACGCTGATTTGGATTCAGTTGGCAGCTATGCATGTAATTATGCAAAACTTTACTAGTTCCACTTTGTAAGCTGTGGCTTACTATGCAAGAAGTGAATCTTTATGGTATGTAAGTATAAGGCCAGGCCAGCCCTTTGCTTGGCAATAATAGTGCCTCTGGTTTATACATTCTTGCTACCATTACTCAAGAAGGACTATGATTATACAACTATAATGAACCACATAGTAGACGATAACTACCTAAACAGAAAGTAAAAGGAAGTTCCAGGTTTTGTCTTACTTAAATCTCTTTCCTTCCTTCCTTCCTTCCTTCCTCTCTTTCTCCCTCTCTCCTCTCTCTCTCACTTGCTCCGCAAATATTCAGAGCAAAGTTTTCCCTGAAAAACGCTCACACTTTTGGCCTTGCTTTTTGATGGGAGCTAGCCTTGCATAGTGGGGAGCCAGCAGCAAGAAAAAAAATGTTGGAGGAAATCGGTAGAGAAAAGGATTTCAAACTTTATTACACAAATACCTTCTTATCCCAACAGTTTTGCCCAGCTGAAACGAGAGGTTGGAAAGACATTTGGAAAACCTAACCACTTTGCTAATGTCCAACCTTCAAAACAATTCATTTCTCATGAAAATAAAGAGGTAAATAAAGACTACAATCCGAATTTTCACTATTCTTTGCACTTGCACTCATTCCTCTCCTTCTCGTCTTCTTTTAAAAGGGATTTCTGTGATTGAGATAAGTGTCTGGTAATTTTGGCTCCCCTCAGGATAACTAGTAACTTCTCTGATCGTTCATTGAACCTCTAAATTATTGTCGGCTTTCTATGCAATAACTATTTTCATTTACTTTTCTCCTTGTTCACCCAAACTCAACTCAGTCAACCATCATTTTCTTTGACTCTTGTATTATTGCTATCCTGAAAAAACAATATTGAGCTTGTCCCACATTCATTACATTCCATGTATGTATGTACACAAGTTAGACAAATAAGGTACACATCCAGCAAAAAATAAATAACCGTTTTCGCTGGTTTCATTAAAAATCACCTGCGCTGCTGAATATTTGTACTCTTTCTTATTTGTTGATTCTGCGTGGCTTCTCAAAAAAAACTGCTTAGATTTGCACAAGTATCAAAAACGTGCGAGCGATATGTGATGCTACCGGAGAAGAAAGCAAAAATAAAACATTGTAATATGTTATACATTGTTAAAAACCCAAAGGTTGCACTAACACCGAATTCTTTTAGTTACTCAATCCAAACATGACATAATGTTGAGTTGGCAAACTTTTGTTTATGTATTTGCCTTCATCCGTAGTGCCAAAACTGTAAGTTAGCTAGAAACAGCAAGGAGCAACCTCACCAAAAACCTGCAAAGTTAGACATCCTCACGCAGATAGAAGCACCAGGGCAAGTAGCAACTACAGCAAATTCTTAGATATTACACCACTTTCATTGTACCTTGCAGCATGGGATTAGAAGAGAAAATTCTGCTTCATCTGAACCAAGAAAAGTTTTTACATGCCTAAACTCGTTGTTTCTCTTTTTTACCCAAACACAGGCTTTTTGAATCCAACCACGTTTGTGTTTTACACAAGACAAGCAAAAGAAAGAGAGAGGGAGAGAGAGAGAGAGTTGTTTCTTGGAATGATAAAGCATCATTGGCCAATTTGTAGATAGGGAGTTTGTCAGCTGGTTTCATTACGTCTTGCTTGCCCCATGATTCCAAATAAAAAGGTGAGGGTTAAGCTGACTGTGAGAAACCACCACCAAGTCCCAGAGAAACCTTTTCAAAACATATGTTTGTGTATTTAAGTATCTTTTCTCAAACAACAAAGAAACATGGTGAACCATGGTTGTTTTGTTAGTCGCTTTCCAAAGAAAAGTGGTAATGAGAAATACTCAATTCTCAAAAACAAAAAAAAATACATGAAATTCACTCGAAAGAATTCCAACTTTTATGAGCATTAGTGAAGAAGCATTACTCGGGATCATGGGAAAATGGCTTTTCTTTGTTCAACAGTCTCATAATGACGGCTTGACATAACTACTATCTGGTATCTTTTTTTGATTCATTTGAAAAAGAAACGAGACTTTGGAATCTTTTATAAGCAATAAATGAGAATAGTTAAGTACCTAGGGTTTAATTGACGGTCTAAAGTATATGTTTAGGTATACACATATGATATCATATGCAAATTGGATGAAAAGTTAATATTACATGTTGAACTTCTTATTAGGGTATGTCATTGACTGTCTATACCTTAAGCCAGCTTAGTTATCACTTCTGAAAATACGAGTACAAGAATGGATTCAAATTTTAAAACTCAGATGTTACATTTACTAATTGGCTTCATGCTTGAGAGATCAGAGCGACGCATTGTCCTCAAACGAAAGCACAGTTGTTTTAGACAAGGGTTCGCATATTAGTTATTTGAACTCTAATCTCATCAGCGATCTCACTACAAAGTAAGTACGTAGTTTGCAGAGTCATCCATTTCGTGAGCTCTCAATGAGCCGACCATATGCCAACTCCAGTAACCATAAGTATACAAGGGTATGTAAAGCGTAATAGTAGTAATGAGCAATGAGCGCAAACGAGAAAATGTCAGAGATACTTACCTGTTTGAAAGGAAATTGGAATCATTCTTAATTTCGTTGATGAAGATTGGGCACGTTAAGAAAGTCCTAATTGCCCAGAGAAAATCATTCACAACACAAAAACAAGGTTTTCAGTGGTGCTTTGAGTGTGAGGAAAGCAATGCGGTATAAATATAAATTGAAAGTGTATTGACACACATACATACGACTGTAGACACAACTATATGAGAGAGCAGTCAAGTGTGTGCTTCTGCTTCAATATTTAAGCACTACTATTCAATCCTCCAATAATGGTGAACGCTAACAAACAACTTTTATTTTATTTTTTCCTGTCCTCCTCCAGCGTTGAACGTGTTTGAAGATTCAGTAATTCAACGATACGGCCTCCATTCTCAAAGTACTGACAATAACCGGGTGGTTAGGTAATATTCAAACACTATTAGTATAAACAGTAAATGTATTTGAGCCTATATCATATATACGAAAGCCGAAGGAGAGCCGTTCAAAGAGCGAATTTTGCTGCAACAAATGATGCGAATACCATCAGGAGGCAAAAATAAATGTCTTAGTTTCTTTGCCACCATCACCAACATTCAGCACTCGGCAATAGAAGGTGAAAGGGGGAACGAGAGAAAATCATAATTTTCACCAACTGAGCCACACATAATCTGAAATTTGACAGTTATACGAAAGTAATAATACTAAAAGGGACGTTTCATTCCCATTTTGTTCCCTTGTACATTCACCAGTAAAAAATTTATGTTTTTCTTACTTAGAATTACAGTTGCACAAATGCTGTTAGTAGGTAAACGTTCTACGAACGTTGCGAGCTTCAAAGAGCAATGGCAATTCAGCAATGTACAATTTTGCCCCACTGACTCCACTATACACCTCGATGTTGCACAAACTCTGGTTCACCCAAAACCCAATGGTTTTCAAATAAAAAAACTATTTGAATCCAGGAAAAACTTACGTGTGTTCTTACTGCAGTCCTAAGAGATAACAATGGAGTTACTGAAGAATCAGAAAAAGAACCCTATTTTTTGCACAAAAGAGCTTGGTTTAAAGTTGCAATGGGCGCTTGATATTCCCAGTAAGATAACATTATATTGCGCTGTATATATGGTCGGATATACCTTCTTCAAAGTTTCAATCGCATTCGTCATTTAAAAAGCAAGTATCTCGGTCGGTGAGGAGAAGAATCACATGCCGCAGTAGAGTATCGGCTGTAAACCCAAACGAATGTTGCAAACGCTCAGGATAGACTGAGTAATATAGAAAGCAGCGACTCTCTTTTGTTGCACGTTCCACGCAAGGTGAAAAGTCTTAGGATTCAATGGACTGACTAGCAAACCGACTCTTGCATAACTAGACGGCTTCTTAGCTGTTGCTAGTGGAACTACACTGTCTGCATGCAACCCAGCGCAGGCTTCCTTGTTCCTACTTTTCTCAAAGTTTTCCCCTTTTAATGGTGAATGCACGATGAAAAACATGAATTACTACACACGTGTAATTGACACTCTTCTTGTAACAAGGATGGTAGATATTAATTAACCAAGGTATTAATTGTATTTCTAAGCTTCAGTAATTGTTATTACATATCACAACCGCTTTTGGTAATTAAGAAAAAAAGAACTAACAATGTATTCAAATGCAGCAGAAAGTTACCATACAAACTTAGCTGGCTACAACTACATTATTGTTGGGAATATAAAGCATAATAAGAGTATGAAAATGATGATATTTCAGTGTTTACTTTCCTTAAATCCTTAACTTTCTCAATAAACCTCTATAACAGTATGATTATAGTCCACGTTTTAATACACGATGTTGAAGCTCGTTGCTGTTTATCGCATCAGTCACTTTGACTCATGCTCATACATATTTGCGTTACAGATATATTAGGTAAGGAGAGTTCATAAGTTTTGTTTGCATTGCTACTTTTGGTTGGAGAAAACTTATTTGTTGGGTAAGAAACTCAAAAGAATTTTTATGCTGTTAAGCTAAGCCCTATACACAAACTATTGGTATGATATGGAGTATAAAGTACATAATAACATTTTTCTTTTGTAATATTTTGAGTACAGCAGCTTGAGCTATAGGATAAACTATTGGAATGAAAATCAGTGTCTATCTAAACTCCACACGGTTTGTTACCAAAAATATTGAATTGTTAGTGTAGTCGGCATTTCTATAACTATTTTTGAAACTGTAACTACAGTTTGAGTTGTTGACTAGGTCCATAACCACTGATTTCAAAAGTCTTTAACAAAGCAAGTAATTCATAATATTCGTTTACGGTAGAGATTGAGCAAGTCAATAGTGTTTAATATTACTGTAACACACTCTAATCCCTGGTATATCTGGTATTATGTAATTACTCCAGTTATGTTAAACCTGGAAATAAAACCCCATAGTTTATAATGACACGTCAGCATGAAATCTCTTTGAATTCGTTGAATTGTATTGAAATTTGAAATACTTAAAGCCGTGAGCAATTTTTCGTAGCAATTATAGTAGCTTCTCAAATGAGTTCGTGATTCCAATGATGCATCGAAAAAGCAAAATGCCTCATGACTGCTGGAACAAAAAAACCATGTGCATCACCACCTCAAACAGTTTACAAACGTTCCTACAGATTTGATGATGGATGCTGAGCGACATCGGGAAGAAGAAGAGAAAGTTGTATACTTTCACGAAACCCCAGTAGGTATCGTGCTCTTGCTTACAAGGTAGCTCGTTTAGTTCAGTGAAAGGACTTTTTCCTCCATTGATTTTCTACCAACAGATGACGTTTACTACACTCTACTTTTACCATGGCCTTGTGAGCTGTGTCAACGTAGCAAACAAAGCACGAGTAGCCACTGTAAATTGTTACACCATGTTAAATTACAAATGACACTGTACCAGAGCACCTTTCTCAATAATTCTGCTGATGAGGGAATGCAATTTTCCATATTTTGAATATTTAAAAGCTAAAAGAAGGTGCAACATTTGACTGATTTCACAATGCAAATCACATAATCGGTATAGTCGATACTAGCATTAGTAAGCCTTTCTTTAACACCAATATTTGGTTTGTATGCCATGAAGTTGATTTGAAACAAACATCGATCACGTTTGAGATGGGAGACTGAAGGGACGATTTATTTCCTGTTTCTGTAATCTATGGTTCTCCATCAGTAAATGGATTTTTATCCCTTTCACTTTTTACGGACACGGTGGTACATAAAAGCGTTGTTTTCCCGTTTAGCACGCAAAAATCAAGCAGCGAAGCACAGTTATTGACGTCTGGTGTGTTAGACAAGCACCATTCCATTGTGTAACACTTGAATGGACAAGGAAGCATAAGAGATAAAGGACATGCTTGACTGCCTTGACTGCATAGCTTGTCTTATTTGAAAAGGAAACTGGCACTCATAATCTACTGAAATTATAATTATAATATTAATGATGTTGTCCGACCACCTTGGTTTATATTATACCATACATATATATGTGTACGTGTTTTTGCACTTGTACCGAGGTATTGGTGTACCGTGTGACTTGTTGGTGCTCGTTTCGTTAATTTTTTATTGCCGTTGCCTATCTATACTCGAATCTGTTGGTGTAACGTGAAATTATCGTACTAGCCGTTTGGTTTGCAGAAACTGGCTACATATAATCAACAACACACGTAGTTTCTGGAAAGGAAGATGCTTTAAGTATGACCTCTCAAAAGACGGGCACGTTTACGTGTCGGAAATGCAACCTGAATCTTGACAATCCATATTTTCTGCTTTATCCACCCTCAGGATAGATGTAATACGGAACTAGTAGGAGACAATGAAACCTTCACCACACGGCTAAAAATGTAATCTATTTTTCCATTACTAGGATTAGTTCCATCCTATCCAGATATCACGAGCGAAGCAAAGCTGAATATCATGCCAGAAGCAGTTTTTTTTACAGTGGCGTGAATTTAGAAAACATTAATGCAAAGAAGTAGCAACTTGTAGTATTAAAGTTAGTGTTTTGTTGTTCCACAGTACTTGTGGCTTCCTCTAGAGAATCTGGTGAATAATTCATGTTCTGAGAATTGAAATGGCAGACGGTTTCAGATATTGGCAAGAAGAAGGCAAAGGGGATTGTTGGGGAGAGAAAAAGGAGAAAAAGACAAAATGTGTCCATGCATTGTGTTATAAGTTATTCAACTGGTCAAAGTTACCATCAAACACATCCCAAGAAAGTCCAAGCCGGTTATTTCAACCAAGAAAACATCATATTATCGCTCCTCTCTCCTTTTTTCTCTCCACTTTTATTTTAAACTTTCTCCTCTCCCAAAATATCCGAGATACACATTGACGCAGGCACACGTGTGAACATTTCCATTGTTTTGCTTAGGACCGTAACATATTGCGTATACTATATACCCTAAACTTACATAGAAATCCATTTACTACGCACAACTTATGAACCTATGTTGCATTTTTGCATACGTTTCCTTCATTCAGTGAGTGAGTTGCGTACATTATACTATGGGGTCCAAGTGCAACTCTGCATCTAATTTTCTCCCCTGTGTAACCCACAATAGTTTGACTTGACTTCACCCTTCGGCTCCTTCCCCACGCTTCATGTATATTATGATTTTACAACTTTTCAAATTACACGATACTTTTACAATATGCACAACCCGTACATTCACGACACCACGAAAAAAGAAAGTTGCCGACAATAAAGTAGTTCTGTATGTAATTTCAATTTTCTCCTCGAAAACTCAGACGTATCTACAACAAGATACGAGACAGGAACAATAACTCAAGAAGTCAAACTTTCTTTTGGGTGGTAGATCCAAATGCGCTTTCTGAAAATGAATCCTAAACGCATTCAATAATACATAGTACAGCCAGAATGCGATGGCCAGCATTCCCTATGCATTTATTCAGTGTTGAATGTGAAGCGAACGCAAAAATTAAGTAAAATTGGTGCATTGAAATAAGTTAAGCGAACAGTATTTTACAATGAGTGAAGTAATATGTTTTAAAGTCCTTATTCAAAATGGAATTTTCAAAAAATGAAAGAATTTCGATTTATTGTATCAAGTTGTTTTAGACTTTAGTAAAAACAAGCGAGGAAAGTTCATAAAAGACAGTAAATGTACCACAAACGTAAAAGTACTTCACCAAACCTTACAGAACCATTGCCTTATTGAAATCGTCGAGCACTATAGGTGGAATAGCAATTATACTATTATACTTCATTTGATCCTCAAAGAAAGCTGAAGCCGCTTTCTTCGTACCTCTGTTGACCTTTTTACATGCACAAATAGATTTCAACGAAAGATATTTGGCCACCATTGGAAATACCTGACAAGAGAGAGAAACAAAACGTTTGAACAACCAGTCAAGATTATATTGAAAATATGTAAAGTAGCACATGCGCCATTGGTAGAATTACAAAAGCTTACCAATGGAAATAGTTCAGAGTTCCTCCTGCTCTCAAGCAATACTCTCCACTGCGGGCAAGAGTTAATGACCAAAATGAAGTTATCCGACTTCAGAAATCTAAAGATCACCTCCAACACCTGAAAAATAAAGGCACTTAAAATTATAAAAACGGAAACAATAATGAATTTTTTTAAATGGTGAAAATTATGGCTATGGAAATCATGCGTACACATTAAAAACACTTACCTCTGCAGGTAATTCTGTATTACCACTCTTTTAGCACCCTCCATTTGTTTTAATTACGTGTATTCACAAATGTAGGCTTAGTTAGTCAACACTCACAACTGTGGAGAACAAACAAACAACAAATTTGTAAATATTTAAAAATTAAAAACTGCTAACAGGAAGCGCCACCGTTCTTCTTGTCGGGGCAAATTGAACAATAAACTTGCAATCAACTACGATGGATAATTTAGAAATAATAAAGCTCCATCGCAACAAGATTGAATTAATTGGGCAAAAATCTACAATGTTATACTGAAGTGATACATCGGATGTTGGTGTTGATTAGATATTAGAAACGAAACTCTGTTATGAAATGATAAATTGAAGGTTTCGGCTGTCGAAAAACGGTTTCAGTACATATTTTTACTACAATGATGTTTGAGTAGAACATACATTTTCAACCAAAATATAACGTTGTATCAGTGGTTGTAGTATATCGGTAGACAATGTATAGCTGTGCAAAATTTCACACTTTGGATTTGGGGTAAGTTGAGACACCCGTGATGGGACTGTCTGAAGGCCAATCGACGGTTTGCGATTTACTCAGTCATTTGTTGACGATTGATCTGAAGTTTTACCTGCAACGGATTTACGTAATTCTCCAGAGGAGACTTGTTCGATTTTAAAATTTAGAATTTGACGTCATGAAGTTATCAGCTTTGGAAGTCGTGTAGGAACAGGAACACTCCGGCAAACAAAGGATAATATGTTTACATGACATCTAAGACGTCTACCTACAATAATAACTCAGAAAACAAATATTGGATGTTCACTATTAGTTGGTTGCCGATTTGTTTGCGATCCAAATCGACTTCCAAAGTTGATAACTTCAAAGTCCATGTCTTGGCCAGAGATGGCAGGTGGATTTTAATGTGGAGGGATAAAACTTTTCTATCCGGATAAAACCGTTCCTCATCCACTTCACTTCATGGGGATTCAATCGAGAAAAATAAATTATATAATTTTAAAGTTAAATGCATGTGAATGCATAAACCAAGCTGTCGGTGCTGTTTAGCTTTATCAGAAATGTTTCTATCGCCATAATTCATCAAAATTTGTCCAATTACTGGTGGAATTTATCACCAATTTTGGTACCATATGATGGTACCCAAAAGAGATGAAGCCGTTTCTTTGCCTGACGACGATATGTGTGTATGTTTTCATTAACATTACTAAATTCAAATGAGGATGCACCATGAATTAAATCTGTTTTATTCTAATAAATATAGCTGAGGCTGACTTCTGGCTCTATCTTATCGACAACAACGATCAGGTTTATGATCATTTAACAACAGTGCGTCTATTATTCATTTAAATGCGGATGGAAACTTTGAGCTAAGTTTCAATTTAAAAAGCAAAAACTGAAATAATTTCACTACCAAATAATTGATTTATATCTAGTACTTTAATTTCTATGTAATTCACAGGTATTGGGCTTCAATGCTGACGAAAGGGGAAGCATTTTACGAATAATTTATGTCATGTGGGATCCCTCCGAAAAGAACTTTCCGAAAGCAGTGGCGAGATATTATAATATTGTTTCCTCTTAAAAATTAGTTATAGTTGCCACTTACGCCAAATTACTAAGGATTTCAGGATGGCTAGAGAACTGAGTGGAAAAACTGTGGAATCCCGTGAGGATCTGTTATTGTTGCTGGCCCACATTTGTGAACCAAACTCGGACAGCGCTGAAAATTTCTCCGATGGCGTTCCAACCAAAGGGATTGACTGTGAATTTGCCTGCAATAGATTTAGGTTGCTTCTACTAATTAGAGAAAAAGAAGCTGGGTATACTCGAGTGAACAAAATCAAATGTTGACAGAACTTTAACTGACGCAAATGACAAGAGACATTTAAGGAATCCAGAATAGCCCCCACAAGATAATAAATTTTCAGTTTCACATTGAAGAAAGAAGAATTACAGACTTCAATCGAGTTTGGAAAGTCGATGACAAAAACACAAGGAATGGGAGTTTAAAGTGGAATACATGATTTCCCGCTGCTTTCCGAAATGGCAACAAATGGTTGCGACTTGTCGTGCTAACATTATATAAAATGCTATTTTGTTTTCAAACTGGTGTTTATATATACAAACATTATGTACTTTAGGACAAAATTCCTACCCAAGTGTTTTCTACTCTTGTGAAAACAATTCAGAAGCAGCGAGCATATAAATGCAATAAACTAAGCAGACGGAGTAAAAAAATTCATCCAACAGTAGTGTTGTGTCATCTACAAGACGTTAAGCAGCCATTACTGCAAAAAGGGCAGCAACAGCAGAAGAGACCGGAAAAGTTGAAGCATCTAAAACGTCAAGATTCACTGGTTATACAATTAGAATTATTGTCTGCAACAAATATGAATAATCCAGCACGTTGAAACACCTTTCTTGGCGTCAAATACATGAAATGCAATCCAAAAAACGAAAACATTCAGAGATTTCGTAGATACCTACAGGAAAGTATATTATGGTAACTTTTACTGTCCCCTTTGTCTGTTGAAGTACAGGAAATTATCTGGCTTGATGGCATCATTTCGGAGTGGAGTATCCAGAATACAATACGCTACTCATCACTGTGGGGTTAAATCATTTGGGATCCCTTGCAGGAGTCAATTGAGATAGTATATAGGATTAATGTAGATTTGGACATCATTTCGAAACTTATCCTTTCAGGTTTCCTTAAAGTTCCGAACTTTCATTAATCTCACCAACGGACGGCGTCAAAAAATTATGTACCACCGGTGTGCGTAAATCGAGGCGGAATAAAATACGAAGCCATAATCAGAAAAACTATAAAATCCGAAAATGGATTGCCGTTGCCTTAGTTTCAGTTTAAATAAACTAAAAGTAGAGTATTTGTTACAATAAATTTTAATATTGTTAAACTGTCCTCGTCTGGACGAAAAAGCGCCAGAAGGAGGAGAAGGATGATTCTTCTGATTAAGCAGAATATGAGGTAATACTAATAAATAATCATTACTCATGAGCTTTAGGCCTTGATAAGGACCAAATTAATTGTTTTTGGTTTTTTGGCAGTTTCAAGACTTGCCAAGGTCAGTGTTAGTTTAACGACGTCTCAGTCGGTGCGAGTTTATGGTCATCCCGAGACCTCAATCACTTAATTATAGTGTTTTCGTCTTTGCGGACGTGTGAGTTTTGATTCTTTTAGAAAATGGCTCGCGCTGCACCAATGTCAGGAACGTCCAGCGCCCAAATCAAAAGGGTTGAGAAGAAAATGTTGAGTCGACACTTTAGATGAAGAGCATCAGGATGATGTGGACAACGGAAATGATGCCAGCACGTCAGTGACGCTGCTGATGAGGATGAGATACCGTTAAAAAGACGCGAACGGCCTGTTTCCAAAGCCAAGGAATCTAAATAGGCTGCCTCCGCCAAAAAGCTGCGGCTACGGAACGACCTGCAGCTTCCTCGTCTGACGAAAAAGCGCCAAGAAGGAGGAGAAGAAGGATGATTCTTCTGAAGATTAAGCAGAATATGAGGTAATACTAATAAATAATCATATACTCATGAGCTTTAGCCCTGGATAAGGACCAAAATAATTGTTATTTTTGTTTTTGGCAGTTTCAAGACTTACCAAGGTCCAGTGTTAGTTTAACGACGTCTCAGTCGGTGCGAGTTTATGGTCATCCCGAGACCTCAATCAACTTAGCTGATATAGTTTTTCGTCTTTGCGGACGTGGTGAGTTTTGATTCTTTTAGAAAATGGCTCGCGCTGCACCAATGTCAAGGAAAACGTCCAGCGCCCAAATCAAAGAGGGTTGAGAAGAAAGATGTGAAGTCGACACTTTAGATGAAGAGCATCAGGATGATGTGGACAACGGAAATGATGCCAGCAACGTCAGTGACGCTGCTGATGAGGATGAGATACCGTTAAAAGACGCGAACGGCCGTTTCCAAAGCCAAGGAATCTAAATAGGCTGCCTCCGCCAAAAAGCCTGCGGCTAGGAACGACCTGCAGCTTCCTCGTCTGGACGAAAAGCGCAAGAAGGAGGAGGAGAAGGATGATTCTTCTGAAGATTAAGCAGAATATGAGGTAATACTAATAAATAATCATATACTCATGAGTTTTAGGCCTTGATAAGGACCAAATTAATTGTTGGTTTGGTTTTTTGGCAGTTTCAAGACTTGCCAAGGTCCAGTGTTAGTTTAACGACGTCCCAGTCGGTGCGAGTTTATGGTCATCCCGAGACCTCAATCAACTTAGCTGATATAGTTTTTCGTCTTTGCGGACGTGGTGAGTTTTGATTCTTTTAGAAAATGGCTCGCGCTGCACCAATGTCAAGGAACGTCCAGCGCCCAAATCAAAGAGGGTTGAGAAGAAAGATGTTGAAGTCGACACTTTAGATGAAGAGCATCAGGATGATGTGGACAACGGAAATGATGCAGCAACGTCAGTGACGCTGCTGATGGAGGATGAGATACCCGTTAAAAAGACGCGAACGGCCGGTTTCCAAAGCCAAGGAATCTAAATAGGCTGCCTCCGCCAAAAAAGCCTGCGGCTAGGGAACGACCTGCAGCTTCCTCGTCTGGACGAAAAAGCGCCACGAAGGAGGAGGAGAAGGATGATTCTTCTGAAGATTAAGCAGAATATGAGGTAATACTAATAAATAATCATATACTCATGAGTTTTAGGCCTTGATAAGGACCAAATTAATTCTTGTTTGGTTTTTGGCAGTTTCAAGACTTGCCAAGGTCCAGTGTTAGTTTAACGACGTCTCAGTCGGTGCGAGTTTATGGTCATCCGAGACCTCAATCAACTTAGCTATATAGTTTTTTCGTCTTTGCGGACGTGGTGAGTTTTTGATTCTTTTAGAAAATGGCTCGCGCTGCACCAATGTCAAGGAAACGTCCAGCGCCCAAATCAAAGAGGGTTGAGAAGAAAGATGTTGAAGTCGACATTTAGATGAAGAGCATCAGGATGATGTGGACAACGGAAATGATGCAAGCAACGTCAGTGACGCTGCTGAGAGAGGATGAGCCCCGTTAAAAAGACGAGAACGGCCTGCGTCCAAACCAAGGAATCTAAATAGGCTGCCTCCGCAAAAGCCTGCGGCTAGGGAACGACCTGCAGCTTCCTCGTCTGGACGAAAAGCGCCAAGAAGGAGGGAGGAGAAGGATGATTCTTCTGAAGATTAAGCAGAATATGAGGTAATACTAATAAATAATCATATACTCATGAGTTTTAGGCCTTGATAAGGACCAAAATAATTTTGTTTTGGTTTTTTGGCAGTTTAAAGACTTGCCAAGGTCCAGTTTGTTAGTTTATGAACAAATGGATGTACTGACCGACAGCAAAACATAGCACTACCCACAAGTTTTCAATTAATGAAACTAGAGGCTACTTACGGATATACACAGTCTTTACTACTAACACGGATGAACGTTAGACAATTTTTTGATGAGATTACAGTGCGTATTACCGCTATAATAAATATTTTCTCAAAAGAAAACCACTGTAGCCGAGCAGATCACGTGACACACGGGTTATGTCAATAATACCATATGTGCATATTAATAGGCCCGTTTTACTTGATTGTAATCCCGACTACATGATTTTTGCTTTTGGGTCCTGTCTACTAAAGCATCACAAATAGTAAATGAATAAAACCATGTATATTTAAATGACTGAAAACATAAAGTCCATAACGCGTAAACAGGGTTTACGCACTGCTTACAATTTGGACGTACAAATAAGTGCTTACTATTTGTTGCATTACAATGCGACTGATTTGGCATGTCATTCTGCTTTCAAATTTCTGGTAGGCTGTGCTTGACAACAGGGATATGGAATATACGTGGAAGCAAGTAATATTTTAAATGCGAACACGGTGACTTAAAAAAGCAGCAATGGGAGGAATAGAAGACGATGCATCAGGGAACTTAGTGAGAACACGCTGGCTAATTTGAGCACAACAGTCGATTTATAATGGATAATCTATAAAGGCGACAGAAGTACAGGTGAGGCAGATGGGAAAAGCATCCATCAAGCACAGACTGCACTCTTTTCTGTCTCTCCATTCTATCCAGCAGCATCCATCCGTTAGAACATCAAATCATGCTGAAGAAAAAGAGAAAAAAGTCTGGTGAAACGAGTTCGTGACTATCGTGACTCGTTAGTGTACCACGAGAGAAAATAAAAAGTAAAGACGCAAGACAAGGCATCACATCACACACATGGAACTCAACAGTGTACGCAGTAAGCGTAAACCAGATCAATGCATCATACCACTAAAATGTATCCTTAAGGGGAGATTGGGGAAACAAGACGAGAAAGAAAAAGCGAGATGTGAAAGAGGAAAGAAATGTTACGGTCAACAAGCGCACAAGCCAAGATTCTTTAGCAACTCACCACAAAAATATTTAGCACAAAAACACATGAGTGGTTGGACAACGATTGCTACACCCCTCGGAAAAAGTGTGGTAGTATGTGGAAGAAAAACATGGGACTTCCTTAGCTTTTTCGCTCGTAGCTCTCTTTCTTATCTCTCT
>LJIJ01000549.1:0-99472 GCA_001718145.1 Orchesella cincta
ACCAAGTTCAAATAAATGGAATATGTCTTTGTTTACTGATTCCAAAGTTGAAATTCTCTTTACTGAGTTTTCCTATTCGTTTCACTTGTTACTTTTACAGAATTTGTCAACAGTTCTATATTTAATTTGGAAACTTTGTAAGTTTCATCATTCATAATGAATGTCAATGAATTTAGTCGGCTCAGGACTTGAGATTGTATAATAATAAAGTAGTTAGTATATTGAGACATTTAATGTTTTTGCAATTTTGCATATATAATAGTATAGTACTTCCGAAACCTTCTTGTCACTTAAACTAATCCTTGTGGACTTTTGATAGTTTTGGTTATGAATCTGGCTAATTGAATATTTTCTGCTTGGAAATTCGGAAAAGCTGATTTTAATGATGAAAGTTTAGCAGAATGGAAAAGGCTTAAAAATCTTATATACAAGTGCCACCCAGAAGTCGTTACGTTCAAGATGCCGGTACTCAAATCGGTATCCAAAATGTCAGTAATAAATTACATTTGAGTGAATGCGTTTCTCCCATTGTTAACTGTATTTGCAGCTTTGCAAGAAATTTGTTTAAGATAGGAATGCTGTTTTCAAGCATTCAAGTATTTTCATCAAGTCTTTAAAAAACCTCATAGTTGTATTCCTGCTCGTAGATCTTTCGCAAATATTTTACAAAAATGTCATAAATGTGCAAATCTAACCGGAGCCGTTGCGTCAGCGGTCAGAATTTGCATGCAAACTGGGAAAGTTTATGTGGGATTATGAAATGTTTGAAACAGTAAATATGAACAGAATACAGTATGCAATGTTTTTACTATAACGTAACAAATGAGATTCAAAATTAAAAAAGTGCCGTTTTCAGATCTTTGTTCATCAACTAGAAAGAAATTGTTGTAGAGTATAGAAAGGTATAACACAACAGTAGTAGTAGATAACCTACAAACAGTCAGTCAGTATCTCTAAATGCCTTAACTTGTTATTATGAACAAAGTATCAGAAATATGGAGTTTGTTTGGACCAGAGAAAGTAGTAAAGCAATCAATGTTGTACTCCAAAACCTCCATAATATTTTAAATGTGTATGTATCGCCGATTTTGTTACAAATAAATGTGATTCTAATGTTATATTATAGTGTTCATCATTATCAACTCTATGATAAAAGTTTTAAATTTATTAGTAGTTGTTTCATGTATTTCATTATAATAATATTATTTTGTATGCAATCACAGTTCGTTCGTCACAACTTTAATCAGTTCGTCGATTCCTAAAATCGATTTTGAATTGAATTATTATTGCTACAAGTAAGTATGTAGAAGGGAAGACCAACTAGATTGTACCCGTTTCCTTTTTGAATAGCTTGTCCCAGAATTTCATTCGTTGCATAAACGGTGCTGAGATTTTCTGAACGTGTTTATCGAGACCATACCAAGTAACTGGCTTTTCCCCATTCAGTTGAGCAACAGACATCGGTAACCAAGTTTGCTTATCATCCCAAACGTCTACTGGTTTCCTGAGTGCCCCCATAATTAAATATAACATATGCATATAGTAATCATTAATACGTTTACAACTTTATATCGAAAACTTGCGTCAGAATGGTACTTACTGATGAGTAGCAAAAGTAGCCCACAAGTGTACCAATGCTGCGAAAAAAGTTCTTCATCCGATCCACTTCAAATTCATGAAGATTGGGTAACGAAGGAGTGAGAAATTCAATCCCATCTGGAAATGCTCTATTCTCGCTTTCATCTACACAGTAAGAAAATTTGAGTGAGTTTCTACAATAATGCAAAAGAGATTCAGCACGGAAAGAACAAGCAGAGCGCATTCCCCGTTGAATTGAATACAACTTGAGCTTGTAATTCCAATCTGCCCCAAGAATAGGTAAGCAAGTAGAAGCAATGGAGGAAACCGTTAGCTCACCATGAAATTGATTTGGTGGTCCCCTGGAATGTTATAATATATGGATACACTGTTTGTCGTACGCATAAGTCATTCAAATTTCCAGAGCCCATGCACAACCACTGCTTCATATAAGAAGTTATTAAGACTGCTACTGCTAATCAGTAGGTCGCCATTGTCCCGTTCACTTTGGTTGAAATATAGCTGCTGAATTTCCCGGAAAATGATAAGACAGCTCGCTATAGCGGATGTTTGGAATTTTCTCCAATACACGAAGTAACCAATTTGCAAAGTTTTCCTTTTCCGTTTCAGATTTATTATGGAAATCATTTGCTAAATGAAGAGATAGTTTTCATTTTGTATAAATTGTCATCATAGGATACAGAAAATGATAAGTTGTAGAAAGGAAAGCTTTTTGTTTTTTATGTACTTGTGCTTCCGATGATACTGGGGCTGTTGTGCAAATCATTAGAATTCATCCAACGAGGAGAGGCACTCTCTTGTATTGTCTTTCAGCGAGGAGCACTGTTGGAGGTTTTGTGAGGAATGAATTTGAGCAGAGCTTGAATCGCTTGCACTTTTGGGCTGAAGAAGGTAGAAATGGAGACGAGAAGTTGAAGTATTTCTCCTATTCACAGTCCATAAGATAAGAGCATCAAAGCTTTTTCTTTAGAATGAAAAGACTAAAAGATTTTATGCGATCCAACAGATCATTTCAGTAAGCTCCGTTGACACAAAGTTACAAAAGAACATTTTATGGAGTACTCTTCACCCTTTTCATTTAAAGAAAAAGCTTTGATGCTCTTATCTTATGGACTGTGAATAGGAGAAATACTTCAACTTCTCGTCTCCATTTCTACCTTCTTCAGCCCAAAAGTGCAAGCGATTCAAGCTCTGCTCAAATTCATTCCTCACAAAACCTCCAACAGTGCTCCTCGCTGAAAGACAATACAAGAGAGTGCCTCTCCTCGTTGGGATGAATTCTAATGATTTGCACAACAGCCCCAGTATCATCGGAAGCACAAGTACATAAAAAACAAAAAGCTTTCCTTTCTACAACTTATCATTTTCTGTATCCGCTATGATGACAATTTATACAAAATGAAAACTATCTCTTCATTTAGCAAATGATTTCCATAATAAATCTGAAACGGAAAAGGAAAACTTTGCAAATTGGTTACTTCGTGTATTGGAGAAAATTCCAAACATCCGCTACAGCGAGCTGTCTTATCATTTTCCGGAAATTCAGCAGCTATATTTCAACCAAAGTGAACGGGACAATGGCGACCTACTGATTAGCAGTAGCAGTCTTAATAACTTCTTATATGAAGCAGTGGTTGTTCATGGGCTCTGGAAATTTGCAATGACTTATGCGTACGACAAACCAGTGTATCCATATATTATAACATTCCAGGGGACCACCAAATCAATGTTTCATGGTGAGCTAACGGTTTCCTCCATTGCTTCCTACTTGCTTACCTATTCTTGGGGCAGATTGGAATTACAAGCTCAAGTTGTATTCAATTCAAGGGGGAATGCGCTCTGCTTGTTCTTTCCGTGCTGAATCTCTTTTTGCATTATTGTAGAAACTCACTCAAATTTTCTTACTGTGTAGATGAAAGCGAGAATAGAGCATTTCCAGATGGGATTGAATTTCTCACTCCTTCGTTACCCAATCTTCATGAATTTGAGAGTGGCTCGGATGAAGAACTTTTTTCGCAGCATTTGGTACACTTGTGGGCTACTTTTGCTACTCATCAGTAAGTACCATTCTGACGCAAGTTTTCGATATAAAGTTGTAAACGTATTAATGATTACTATATGCATATGTTATATTTAATTATGGGGCACTCAGGAAACCAGTAGACGTTTGGGATGATAAGCAAACTTGGTTACCGATGTCTGTTGCTCAACTGAATGGGGAAAAGCCAGTTACTTGGTATGGTCTCGATAAACACGTTCAGAAAATCTCAGCACCGTTTATGCAACGAATGAAATTCTGGGACAAGCTATTCAAAAAGGAAACGGGTACAATCTAGTTGGTCTTCCCTCTACATACTTACTTGTAGCAATAATAATTCAATTCAAAATCGATTTTAGGAATCGACGAACTGATTAAAGTTGTGACGAACGAACTGTGATTGCCATACAAATAATATTATTATAATAAAATACATGAAACAACTAATAAATTTAAAACTTTTATCATAGAGTTGATGATGATGAACACTATAATATAACATTAGAATCACATTTATTTGTAACAAAATCGGCGATACATACACATTTAAAATATTATGGAGGTTTTGGAGGTACAACATTGATTGCTTTCTACTTTCTCTGTGGTCCAAACAAACTCCATATTTCTGATACTTTGTTCATAATAACAAGTTAAGGCATTTAGAGATACTGACTGACTGACTGTAGGTTATCTACTACTACTGTTTGTGTATACCTTCCTATACTCTACAACAATTTCTTTCTAGTTGATGAACAAAGATCTGAAAACGGCACTTTTTTTAATTTTGAATCTCATTTGTTACGTATAGTAAAAACATTGCATACTGTATTCTGTTCATATTTGCTGTTTCAAACATTTCATAATCCCACATAAACTTTCCCAGTTTGCATGCAAATTCTGACCGCTGACGCCAACGGCTCCGGTTAGATTTGCACATTTATGACATTTTTGTAAGAATTTTGCGAAAGATCTACATACGAGCAGGAATACAATATGAGGTTTTTTTAAAGACTTGATGAAAATACTTGAATGCTTGAAAACAGCATTCCTATCTTAAACAAATTTCTTGCAAATGCTACAAATACAGTTACAATGGGAGAAACGCATTCACTCAAATGTAATTTATTACTGACATTTTGGATACCGATTTGAGTACGGCATCTTGAACGTAACGACTTCTGGGTGGCACTTGTATAATAAGATTTTTAAGCCTTTTCCATTTCTGCTAAACTTTCATCATTAAAATCAGCTTTTCCGAATTTCCAAGCAGAAATATTCAATTTAGCCAGATTCATAACCAAAACTATCAAAAGTCACAAGGATTATGTTAGTGACAAGAAAGTTTCGGAAGTACTATACTATTATATGCAAATTGCAAAAACATTAAATGTTCTCAAATACTATTACTACTATTATTATTATTACAATCTCAAGTCCTGAGCCGATAAATTCATTGACATTTCATTATGAATGATGAAACTTACAAAGTTTCCAAATTAAATATAGAACTGTGTACAAATTCTTGTTAAAAGTAACAAGTTGAAAACGAATAGGAAAATCTCAGTAAAGAGAATTTTCCAACTTTTGGAATCAGTAAGACAAAGACATATTCCATTTTATTTGACTTTGGCTTGGAAGGGATTTAGTATTACTGAAAAAGGGTAGAGGTTGTAGTAGTGAGTGGGTATGCAACGTGTGCCTTTCACTTGTTATTTCTTTTGTCTGGTTAGACTTGCGAAAAGGATTTAAGCAGATCAAACGTCATTCCCGTTTTGTTCACTTTCTCTATCAGTGAGTGCTCCCCAGTCGACCACAACAGGGGCTATTATGAGACTGGCAGAATGCTTCTAATCCCTTCGTTCCAAATTAACAAAAAGTAGCTACAAATGGTGCTAATTACCAATACTTGTTATATGAAACCATACGGAATATTATGTACAACAGATTTCATTTATGGAAGGGTATATAAAGTCTACTACATCTACACGTTCACCACTTTGTAATCACATCACCACCATATTTCAGTTAAACATTCTAACGAATAGTTAATTCATTCGTAAGTGAAAGAATAGGAAGCATGAACCACATAAAACATGAATTTATGTAAATCCCCTCCATCCATCCCTACCAATTATTGTTTCATATTTTCAGCTTACCTACTTTTCCTTTCAATTCAAAATACTATATAGAATGTGGAATATCCTAAAAATGAACGATATTATACATATTATTCTTGATAAACTGTTTACCAGACAGAGTCATCTTGATGTGTTCGTTTAGATTTGATATGGTTTTCGAGTGAACTCTTCCATATTATATATTATGGCTTAGTTCCAAATTAATGTAGATTGATTGATATTGCAATGTTGATATTGTCAGCTTATTGTAGAAGCTTGCTGATAAGCGGCACAATCAAGAGAATCGTGCAAAAAATGAAGACAGCAGTGAGGACCAAACGTGTTTTTTGTTGCCTCCACCACAATTTTCGACGAACATGTTCCGTAGACTGACGATAAATGTCTCCGGTATAATGAAACTATTGGCAAAGGAAGGAAGTATTATACTTAATTAGTAACAATATTTGCCGAAACGGTAAAAACATTTGCTACAAACTAAAGCAGACACGGTCCAAGGGAAGGTAATGCACCAAACTATAATGTGTTCATTGTTATACCTGATCTGTCAAATCTGCAAGGGAATCCAAATTCGCTTCTCGCTCCAGCAGTCGACCTATATTATCCTTCATCTTTTGAGTAACTTGAGTCACCTACCCAGAGATCATCAAGCATAGTTAATGAAATTTCATGCTTACAAAAACTGCTTTTTCACGGGAGATGAGTATCGTAACATAAAACATTTTGTGTGTGCACCTGAGCTTGAACATTTCGTATACGGTCTTGACTCTCACCTCCTCCACCATCCAATTCTTCGGGTTCCTCAAATCTCACACTTTTAGACCTGGGAACTGCGGACTGGAAATCATTGGAAGAGATAGAAGGACAGTTGCCGTTTATTCTATTGTCGTTGGCAGAGCATTCAATCTTCAAAATAGGAGCTTGTGGACCATGCAAAAAGAAATCGTCACTCTCTGGCATTTCCACCGGTACAATTATAGGAGCATTGGATTTGGGTCTTGGTCGAGAGGTTGTGTCATCTGAGATAAGGGAGAATGGAAGATTCTTTCCCGTTGACTAGTCCTATTATTGGCACACTCCTCCAACAGCAGCTTCCTGGGGCTATCAGATGGGGAAAGTAATACATCCATCTCATCATCTGATGCATTTTGCAGATCTTCCATCGAGAGCGTTCTTCTGTAAAGTGGCATGGTTTTTGATGGGATATTTAGCTATTTAGTTTCTCAGCTCAACAGCAATCAACTTTTTCTTTTTGGTGGAAATGAGTATGGTATGGTGGTTGAGTTTTGAGTATCAAAAGCAAAACTATAATAAATATCGCTATGAGGGCTTCATTTATACAAGTCGTTAAGCAAAAGAAAAAGCTGATATGACCCTAATAAATCAAAAATCACTTAGTCTTCACGCCAAGCCCTTCTGCATTATTATCTAAATGGATGAGCGAGAATGGAGAGAGATTCGGTACTTGAATCAAGAGCTGAAAGCCGGGTTTTAAGCATTCCTTCACGTTCGTATAATCGACATAAAACCCATATACGGAAGCTGCATGTGTTTCTCTCTCTCTCTCTCTCTCAAAGCAATTTCCGTTGCCCTTTCCCGTTTCCACTGAACTAACAGTTTATTTGGATGATAATGATGCTTGTTGGTGTTGTCCGAGGAGACCGCGGTCTCAGGTGGTACGGGTAAAAGTCTATTTTTTACATGAGAAACAACGGCTACAAGCAAACTGAAAACATTTAATTATCTCACTCTTGTGCCACTTTTCCAACTTTCTGATGTGAATTTTGAATGTGTTTATGGGGTTTTGCTCTGTCTGTGGTGAGGGGGTTATTACCGCACCTGTGCTTCAGTATTCTAGTGTTGACCGAACAAGAAACAGTTGTTTGGTAAACTTCATTTGGGGTTGTTTGCGTTTGTTTTACAGGAGGAGTACATATACGCACACACACTAACCACACATTTCATGGAAGCGAAGCCGCATCAATTTGTACATAATTAACCGCACATCTCTCCGTCCAATTCTGCTTCTTTAATCGTTTAAAACCCCATACACGTCACATCATGTCATATCTTCATTTCAGTTCAGCCACATAACATGTTCACAAAACTACTTTGCTCGAAATAAGATGACAGCGAACAGCACTAAAAGTAGGACATAAAATGGAGCATGGGGAAAATATATTATGACTTTTTTATCACAGCACAGCAGCACACAACACTACCAAAAGTAGCTTCAATGTTGGAACTTGAACTTTGAAGTTGATAAACTATTTTTGATGATAATATTATTCTTGAGAGCCTGAATCATAGTTTAAGTAAATATTTGAAACACTCAAGATAAACTTTAGCAGCTTCCCAAAAAAGAAACTTGTTTTTACTTATGCTGTAAGCTTTGTAGGGTTTGTAGGGTTAGATATTATGTGTATGAAAAACTCATTTACTTGTGTTTTATGAAAAACTTCTTTGTTATGAAAGAGATGAAAGAATTAAAATGTATATCAACGTGAGCTCCGTTCTGTACACTTTGGAATATAGATAGACACACACGGCTCACATCCCATCACACATGAAAGAAAGAAAGGAGAATCTGAGACTGAAAATCTGGAAAGAATTTATTATCTTACTTATTTGATACTAATAATCATAATGTATTGTAGCGTACATACAAACGGAAGGATATGATGATGATGATGATGACGACGGTGATGTACGAGAGGAAGACTTTGGTTAGATATGGTTATCATTTTTCATATATGATTTTTTCACTGGGTGTTTTATGTACCTTCAGGGAAAATCCATATTTTAGGGTTATTTTGGCTGTGGTCGTTGAGAAAAACTGAACTCTCCTCTCTCATAATAATATCTTTGTTGGTCTCTACTATTTTCGCCTCAGCCAACTGAAAATATTCGTATTTTCTGCTGACTCTCTGTTGTTCTGATTACTTGCGCACAGATACACAAACAGAAGAACACAAAGTCACTTTTTATGGTGGCTTGGATTCAGCATGATGATAAATATCATGGTATGCATGCATGGGTCGAAATAAGAATCAGTTTACGTCGCTTCACAGACTTATGCTCACTCACAACACACCGTAATACAGTTAGATTACCTCCATATTATGCATCATTGTTGCTTACAAAAGAGAAAAACATTTTTCCTTTCTTTCATGCACACATAACATGGATCATAAATGCATGATGATGCTTTTTCCTACAACCTCCTTCCTAACATAACCCGAAGCAGATATAGACAGGTCGGATTTGCTGCTCCTGATGAAATGTGCTGTTTCCGATCTGAGGGAACCTGAGTTTCGTTTTCACCTGACTCACTGCCACTATCACCACCACCATTAATATCATAAAAGAGTTCACTTAGTAAAATGCATGCATTTCCCCAGCAGTGACGACTGGAATAAGTCGATATCTAAAACTAATTGAATGGGTTTTCCACCGGGTCTCACAGGAATATGGGAACTAACGTGTGAGCTGGGCTGCCGTGCTACTACACCGAGTTTTATGTGGAGTAATATCATAAATGCGTGCAAAAGTAGGACTAAGGAACTGACATTAGAGCTTCTCCATCACCCAAAAAAAGTTGTTCTTTTTTAGACATTTTGTTAGAATAGAATGCACTGGCATATATCTATAAGTTGTAGAAGCGGAAAGGTGGCAAATAAAATGAACGAAGCAGAACACCTGTTCCGGAATTATTCTTGTCATGTAGTTGGGCTTACCACAGATACCGGATTTTTTTTGTGTGAGCAATGGAAAGTAAGTGAATGTAGGGAAAGTATTATTCTCTTATTGTGTAGCTCAATTGCTCTTATAGCAGACGTTAGTATCAATACAATGGAATACAATGAAAATGAAATGAGTAGGGTACCTTATTGCAGAAGAGTTTTTTTTAGAGGGCTTATTTTTGTATGATTGTGTTTCAGAACGGTTGAGTTGAAGCCGCGATGATGAGGTTGTGCAAGAACCAGACATATATAGCATCTTTCTTAGCACTGGGTGAGCAGGGCTCTGCTGTGAACAAGTGACTGAAACATTTTTTGGGGAGGAAAACTCACAAAATCCTTTCTATCCAGGAAAGCCTTAGTAGTTACTACGAAATTTAGCAACCTCGTAGTAGCTTGGAAATGGAACGTGTGTGTATGTGTGTAGCCACGCTACTCGTACATAAGTTGCGAAGAAGCTCTCTAAAAACCTGTAGCAATAATGGGCTATGCTAATACTTTGGATAGAGATACATACACAAGTGGATACTTCGCATTCACATTTCATACAGATTTTCGTTCTCCTCTGTGAGATCCAGTCAGCCTTTGCAAAGAAAAAATGTTTGCCTTATTTCTACATATTATTTGTGCGTATCATCGGCATTACTCTTGTCTATCTAGTTAGAAGCGACGCCTCTCCTCTTTTCAACTTTCTTGAGCCGTGAGTATAGCTTTTTCTGTCTCCTCATGAAAATGGTTTGGGCCAGTCAGCAGCATGCATGCGATGGAAAAGTAAGTGTAAGAAAGTAAAAATCATTGTGGAAACATGGATTGGGCTGCTTCGAGCATTTTGTCTTGCTTTCTCCATGGCTTTCATTGCATTTTGTCGATTCTTCCGTGGCGATAGAGTTGTGAAGTTTTCGAGGGTGTCGTGAAGCTCTTTGCCATTTCTACAAATGTTTTTGTTTGGTAGAAACTCAAATGATGCGAGAGTGCCAACATTATTCACATCACACATACACACACACAGTGTCCATGAATGGGAAGAGAAGAGTGAGTGAGAAAAGAAATATGGTTCTACTACGATCGTTGGTTAGCGAAGAAGGTTTGGTTAGAGTTGTATGAGGAAGTAGATGAAATTAGTTGCATTGCATGGTGGTGCTCCTCTTTCTTTCTTCTGTCTTTGGAATGCCATTTCACCAGAAATGCTATATATGCAATGGATGGATGGATATGTGGCATGTTTTATAAGTAATAAGTGCTTTCTACTTTCATTTCAGTCGTAATGACCTGGGGAACAAAACGAGCAAGAATTGACTTTGACGTAAGTTGTTGTTTATAACATGCATAATAAAACATTTTGGCTCGCGTTTAGAAAAGAAACGCCTTTCCTTTGCTTTAGGACGGCCCGTGCGGTTCTAGTCGATGTAAACAAATGCCATGGAAGAATAAGCATGTGCTAATAATTTTTGTTTGCGTCTCCCTTGCCTGCTGTGTAATGAATGAAGAGAGAAGAGAAGAATCCCTTTTTGAGTTTTTTCATTTAAGCACTAATGATAACAAAATGCTTTTTATGTGTATTTTATTTTCTTTCTGGCACATCTGAAAACAAGATGATAAAAATGTAAATGGAAGGGAAGAGAATGACGGGTATAGAATGTCCCGTGGGAGTTGTTGAAGAGTCGAGTTGATTTTTTTGTCTTTACGTTACTTTCTCTCTTTTCTATAATAATTTATTTTCTGAAGAAGACTTTCCAAAGTCAAATGTCGGTAAAATGCTGGAGGAAAAATAAAACTATGCTCGCCTTGCCCCACTGCAAAGAAAATGCCGTTTCCGTGCTCCTGTTTCTTTCTTCTTTACTTTCACTTTTTTGTAAAGTAAAAGTCGGTCAATCCTAACGCAATTTACACAAGACGAATAATGAATTTAATGAAGTTTTGCTCCAATCGTCATCTCTTTCTTTTGGAAAGGAAGTCAAGTTGACTTATATGTTGGCCGTGTGTTTTGTGATTCTTTATGATGTATTTTGCAGGGGGAACATGTAACTTGATTCATTCGAACTTTATGCTTTTTGTACCAATGTTCCCACATTGACACACATTCAACTTTTCTTAGTCTTGTAAATCTTGTTCACCCAAAACTATGATATTTGATTTAGTCCAATCATTGGTTCGGCTTGAGCTTGGGAGAAGTCTCCCACTTGAACTCCTCTGTATATACTGACGAGAGATCATAAAATTTTCGTTAAGTATTGCTTTCTATTCATCCAACTTTCCCTTAACTCTAGCAAAACTCTAGTCATTGGTAAGCAAAAGAATAGTTACAAGATTTGTGTGCAGTTTAGATGTAGTTCCAGCTGAATGGAGGCACAGGATTCATAATGACTCACTTCACTTGACTCAATTGTGCGTCCTGGAAAACGTTCAACGCTCAACTCTATAATAGATGCCTACCTAATGCCAGAAAAGAGAATTAATTGGAGTGACCTTTTGCCTTGGAGCGGAGAGTAATTTCAGCAAGTAAAAAAGTAATTAGTTAGGTTAGAACAAGCCTTACAATTTTGGGAGTGAAAGAGTCGACAGTAAGCCAACAACCATTAGGCACTAAATATGCAATCTCAATTTGCCCCATGCAATTTGCTGAGTAAGCATTTCAATAAGACAGCTTCAACAAGAGAGATTATTTTCATTTACCCTCTCGCAAATTAAAATGCTAATAGTATGTTCATGCAAACTATATGGATTAACTTGAATAAATGTATGCATTTGGGCTTCCCTCAGAAGACTCGAAAACAAATTTTGTGCATGAGTTACCCACAATTAATTCTAATTTATCTTAGCGTATTTCCAGCATGCATAGTAATGATCGAATAATATACGAGCTTGAGGTTGGAAAACGAAGACAGCATACAAAATATCCCTATTCAATAGGATTCACCACAAAGTGGTTCTAAACACTTATACAACCAACAATAGATATCGCTTCAAAAGGATAACTTTAATTAGAAATGTGTTGACAAAAGCCCATCTGTGCGCATTTAGCATGTTTTGGCCTACATTAATTACTTATACTATCCATATTTTCAAGATTTACCTCATGTTTTCAGGAAAGCCAACAGTTTTGGTGGTGAAAGAGATAATTTGCAGGTCTACCAATCAGAAATTCACGATAACGAGAAACAATCAAGCGAGCCACTAAAATTTCCTTAAGGATGAATTAAGAAGCCGAGCCGCTAACAGGGCAAGGTGGGCGTATAATGTATATAATTTTCCAGGAAAGAAAGTTGAATAATGAATTCACTATGCTCTCAGAATGCCCCATGTACATACATGCATCATTTAGCTGTCCAGGATTCCTGAGTGATGAGGGAATGCATGCATCCATAATTCATAACATTATTCCAAACCTCCTTACTATTGAACATTTAAGACTGTCTAGATGAAATCTTAAATTAAGCGAAACTTAACTGAATACAAGCAGTTTAACGTGTGTTCAGCAGAAGGTATGATGATGCATATTGCATACGCTTGCAAACGGAATGATGATATATGACATTCACATTACAATTTCAAACGTTTTTCTCTGTGATCCGTAATTCGGGCAGGTTGAATACTCTCGTCGAACGCTCGTTCATATTACCGATATATAGGCTACTAATAGTCCAGGCTTCACGGAAAATCCTGTGGTGAAAGTTTGTCAATCAAACTTACATATTTCATTTCCAAGACCAGGTGATAAATCATTAGTTTTGAAATTGCAAATTGTAATTCGTAGCCTTCGTAGCACAACATATATAGTCAGTCAACAAGAACCGTCAGTATTTTCTGCTTCATGCGCTATCAGCAAGTTTTTTCTCCATCTAGTGGTATATTATTTGATTCTGTTTGCTTCAAGAGCACAACTGTAATTGTATTTCCTTTTGAGGAAATGCCGATTGTCGTAAATTTTGTCTTGCCGAGTAAGCAAAGCATTTTTATTAGATTAAGTTGGTTTAATATTAAGAGTCATTTCATGGGATTTGAGTTTTGTCCAAAATATGTACAATTTGGTTCCAGTTATATGACACAGAATACACATAAACTCAGGACTTTAATCTGCTAACTCCTGGGGGCTATTTTTTGGGTACACATTATATGAGAAATTACATTACACCACCCATCAACAACTAACATTATAGTTGTTTTAAATTATTTGCATAATTGTATAGAAGCAAAGGCTTTGGGATCGGATTATTTTCTTTTGCACATGAGACTGTTTGCTTTCCTTTCATTTTCACACTTCTCATTCATGCCCACAGGAAACATTTCTCCACGTCTCACCGACCCACAATGCGGGTATGTATTTTGGGATAATTCAACAAAGGAGAAAGCATGTTCACGGCTCCACTCGTGCGTGAGATTCCACTCCTAAATTTTACAAGGAAGGACGAGGGTTATCCCCCACAATTCTTTTGTTCCTTAACAAGATTTTCATAAAAGTGACCAGAGATCATCATACCATCATGAATCATCATCAGTTGTCACGTTGTCACTTCAGCTTAAGTTTCTGTTCATGTATGCTCATGACACATTGGGATCATCAACATTACGAAAAACTGCATTCTCGTACGTAAAACCATATAAACATCATGCATCATTTTTAAAGCATCAAAGTTAGTATTTTAGTTCAACATATACCCATAATACCCACTTCGTCTACAAAGTACAGACCAACAACGACTTCACTTACGTAAACAGCACTACCATGTAGCACAGCAGCATCATCTTGTTGATGTGGTAATGTTAAGAAACCTCCTACTATGTCACTCCGTAATGTGTAAAACATGCAATCTTCATACATCATTCTCACATACTTAGGCACACAAAATTCAACCCAGCAGCCAGCCCTAAAGTAATGCTACTCCACAGAAGAATTTTTTTATAATGCTCTGCAATATTGCAGCAGTCAGAGAGTCAAGTACGTTCGTTCGCTTCCCAAATTACAGAGAACATGCATATTATGATGTCCTCATATCAAAGGCGCTTTTGTGAGCACCATGGGAGTTTAGTCATGAATTTGAATTCATAAAAGCTCATATTATCAACATCAGTTATATTGTAATTTTATGTCTAATGTTCGTTCGTAGTTCGTGGAGCAGATGTGTGTTGTTTCATCTTTCATCATGCCTATTCACTCAAACTCGACTCACAACAAAAACAGTTTTACCCTGACTGAAAGTATTACAAAGTAAAATGATAAGATTGTTTTGTTCTCATGTTAGTTTATATAAATGCACTGCATTGTGTTGGGATATACAAACTTGTTTTATGCATGAGACAATGAGATGCACTGTACTCGTACAAATATATGTACATAAATGGAATGCTGATGCTGATCTGATACGTGATATATACTAAACCAGTCTCGGTATCCGTATATATAAAACCATCCAGAAGATCCACAAAAAAGGAGCTCAGATGGGAACAAAAGAGGATCGGATGTATATTATGTACGAAACACATTCTATTTAGCTACAAAAGCACAACAGTCCCTAAAGCATAAATCATAGCAGGAGTTTGTCCCAAATAGATTCTGCTCATATTGAAGGAAATTAGGATCATGTGTTTCTGCATTTTTCTAGCAATAATGCATTATGTCTACCACCCTTAATCCAATTTCTGGGGTTTAAAATCGACCCAAGACGAAACTGTCAGTTGAGTAAATGTCCTCATGAGTTAAAGAGTCAAGAGGTTAAGTTTGCACAAGTTGTCAATTGCCAATATTAGACAGCTGATAAGGAGTTGTCTTGTGTATTTTTTGATGAACTCAGTAAATATACACAACATACAATAAATTAAAGTGCTTTTACACCACTGTTGTGAGAGGAGGTGGTGGGTTTGTTAACAGAGGACTTGCAAATTGACTAGGTGAGTCATTGCCTAAAAATGGGGCATTAAAAATCAGTGTGCACCTTTCTAATGCTTCGGATAACTTAATCCGTTTTAATTGGGTTGATAATTAAGTTCATGCTGAATTACGCTTTGATGGGCGTTTATGATTTTTGGAAATTTGCAAAAGTGAAGTGTAGACTTCTGATGCATATGCACTGAAACCGTTAAAGTCAGTTCGATTGTGGTCGCACAATTTGTAGAAACGTTGAACATGTAATGAATGAAGACACGTAAATCACAGTTCAATCAAAATTAAAAAGTTTACTGGTTTGCATTGCAGATTTTGATGGATGCGTTTATGATTATGACAAAGTTGATGGTGACAGCAATCTTGCTGATGTGACCTGAAGTGCATCCTCCAAACAGCACGTAGTTCAGTAGATTGTAACTGTAATTAGGTGATGTGAAAAATTTGTTGGAAGATGTGGGTAAAACCAGAGGAAGTTTTAATTGCCGGGGCCTTCTGGTAAGCCACAATGAAAAGTTTCTTTATCGTTTAGACAGTTTCAAATTTCATTACAAATTTCCTATCCATTACATTCCTCTCTATTTGTAGGGTCACCGAGCAAACTAACATGTATTTCGCGATGCAAAAGAGAAGAGGTCATGGTCATGGGAAGAAGGGACTTGCGTCTTTGTTGGTTGGAACAATTGATAGTGTCCTCGACACGAAACCACCTCCATATCGGATATTGCACCAGACCCCGAACTCTGAAGTGTATTACCGTAAGTGTTCACCGTGTTTGGGCTTAATGTTTTCAGGAAAAGTGTTTGCAATGTGTACTTCACTACTTGTTTCGTTTGATATAGTGATAGCATATGCAATGACTTCCAAAGAGATTTTAGAGGATTGGGAATGGTTAAACAAAAATCTTTTAAGCACCCTTTTCAACTTTGATCACGAGGATCAAATTACGGAATTCGTTAGATGCAAAATAGAATCACTTGTAGCCCACTCACAACCAAGTACTCCTGTTCTTGAAGGTATGAGCTTTATTTTGTAATGACAATTTATTGGGCCCCTTGTGAGTTCATAATTTGGTAAAATTTAATTTGTGTAGATGCGGAGAGCCAAGTTTTCCAAGCATCTTCTGACAAATTCCATAGGCTTTTTGAGATGCCACCTGAAGAAAAATTGATTAATTATTACCCATGCTGGTAACTTTCATACATGATAAACATGATAATTTGAAAATTTGGACTTTATAATAAGATTTATACAATATTTTAAATATGTATTCACAGTTATTTAATCAAGCCTTTCCCCAGACAAGGATGGTTATATTTGAGTCTGAACCACATGTGCTTTTATTCCTATATTTTTGGAGGAGAAACTAAAATAATTCTCCGCTGGACGGATGTTATCGGCCTAGAGAAAACCAATACGTATGTCGCACCACAGTCTATCCACGTCTCAACGCGGCATCAGGATGTATGTGATTATATTTTGTACTCAGTCATGTTTTAATATCTCATATCTTGATTGAGCCTACCATAATAATGATGATGTTGATGCCTTGTTTACAGTATTACTTCTCCTGGTTTATAACGAATAAGTCAGAAGTGTTTAAGCTAATGTCACAGTTAGCGAATATGGCCATGCGACAGTAAGTTAAATTTTCTTTGATTATTTGCTCTATGCTCTAATTGTTCCAGCTCCGTAATCTTATCGAATCTTCATTTGAAACAGGCTTATTGATCAGGAAGGGTTTCACGAAGATACGAATCTTCTTTCAAAATTATCAAAAAATCTGCCAAAGAATAAATCATATCTCAAAAGAGATTTGGATTGTAGAGCCCATTCCGAAGCATTTAGAGCAACATTTCGGCTTTCTCCTGAAGAGAAATTAGATGGCACGATTAACTGTGCGATGTGGACCCCTTTCAACAAGCGACACGAAAAGGGCACGCTGTACCTATCCAATAACTACGTTTGCTTTAAAAGCAAGGTAATTTAATAATTCATTGTGTAGAAAAACAGTTGAAACGTTTAGTCTCGGTACAGTATTTAAAGTTTGATTGTTTTGTACATGCAGATCGAAGATGCTTTGATGGTTATCATTCCTCTCAGAGATGTACTTGTGATTGAAAATGCTGGAAATCAAGCTGCTGGAGAAAGCACTGTATTATTCACCACGAAACACAAAACTTCGTTTCTTGTGTCTCAAGTCGATGACCGTGATTTTCTACTTCAGAAGCTCTCCGAGTTACTATCAAAAACTCACCACAATCGCTCGTAAATGATCTTTACTTCTTTAAATTCGTCATCCAGGCTTTGAGTTGAAAACTAATGCAAGTCTATTTTTAATTTGCAGTAGTGGTGATTCTACCAGCCTAAGTAGTTCTTCCAACAGCTTTATTCTTCTGGAGTCTGCTGCAGATGAAGAAAGGAACCCTAGGAATTCTCAATGTAATAATAAAACCACATATAAAAATGTAGCAACAATGATATTTTCTAAATTAAAGTTTCTTATCAACGACAGGTGACCAAGTTTTAAATCAGCCCTTGATTGATGTATTTCCAATGCCCATACACGGTGATGTTTTAGAAATTGAAACTAACCGATATAAAAAGTGGACAAAACATTTTGAGGAATACGGACGGGGAGTTTCAATGTATCGGACATCTGAAACAGCAGAACTGATTACTAAGGGTATTCCAGACAAGTTTCGGGCTGAAGTCTGGCTGATTTTCTCAGGTGCTATTAATGATCTTTCAACACATCCTGGGTTGTATGCCAAGCTAGTGGATCAAGCACTCACAAAGAAGAACCAAGCAAATGATGAAATTGAACGAGATTTACATAGATCATTGCCAGAACACCCTGCATTCCATGAATCAATTGGAATAAATGCATTACGTCGCATATTATCCGCTTATGCTTATCGGAATCCGCAGATTGGGTACTGCCAAGCGATGAACATGATAGCATCCGTCTTGCTATTATACTGCAGTGAAGAGGAGGCATTCTGGTTACTTGTGGCAATCTGTGAGCGTTTACTTCCGGATTACTACAACAGACGAGTAGTGGGTGCTCAGGTGGACCAGCATGTCATGGATGATTTGCTAGAAAAACACGTTCCAAAACTTTATGCACATTTACAGAAATTGGGATTGACTGGAATGATTTGTCTTAGTTGGTTCCTAACACTTTTCTTGAGGTATTTTCCTTTCTACTTTTAAGTGAAATATTTGATATATTTAAGATATTGAATGAGTTAACGAAACTTGTGTAATGTTTTTGCAGTGTAATGTCGTACGACTGTGCAGTTTATATCATGGATTGTTTCTTCTATGAAGGCGTAAAAGCGGCGTTTCAGATAGCTCTTACAATGCTAGAAATGAAAGAGGACGCCTTATTGAAATGCAGAGACGAAGGAGAAGCAATGCAACTCTTGAATGAGTACTTATCTGGAATCTACTTGATTAAAGAGGAACCAATTGATATTGGCGAAGACCTAAGTCGAACTCCAAGCCCACCGATCGCAATGACAATTCCAGTTGGCACGCCAGTTGGTCCAAAGTCCAGGATGGAGAAAAGTCATAACAAGAGTGTGGCAATATCTACTCTCATATATGAATCATACCGCAGATTTTCAACACAGCTTACGCGCAAAGAAATTGAAAGCTTGCGATTAAAGTATAGACTGAAAGTTGTGCAAAATTTGGAAGAGCAGTCAATGCGCACCGCGATGAGAAGTATTCCAAAGTACGTTCAGTTTGACAAAGAGGAATTACAAGAGTTATTTCTTTTGCTTCGAGGCGATCATCTATGGCAGGTGGCTTGTGGGGCAGCATCTGCTTTGAATAGCTGTGATGAACATTCGGGAGCCCAACTAATAAATGCAGAACAGTTCCGCAATGCATTCATTGCTTTCACTCCCTGGGGACAAAACGCAAATCCCAATCTCGCTCCTCTCGCTTTTATTTGTATTTTTGCTCTAGCTTCTACATACTTTAAGTTAGATCCGATTGGTTTTGGTGAATGTGAGTTGCATTAACTTGTACCGTTGCAGTTGTTTGATGCTGACTGTGATGGATACCTAACTTTCTCCGAAGTCGTCCAAGTATTGTACCTGACAGGAAAAGCGGATATAACCAAGAAATTGATGTTTTTCTTTATACTACATTTACCTCCATTATTGGATACCACAATAGAAACTCCTACACGTATGCATAAAAAACTTTTAAAAGTCTTATAAAGATATAAATGCGATTTTGAATGTTATTATTATTTTGGGAATATTCAAAGTAGACTTAGAGGATCAGACAGCAGAAATGGCTGCAGAAGCATCTGAATTCTTTTGTAGTGTTGAGACATTAACTTCTGAAACTGATTCACTATCCCTTAAATCACTTTCACCCACATCCAACTCATCACGGACAAACTCTGTTGACTGTCGTCAGTCAGGTACGATACAAATTTCAAGGTTTCATTCAGAAATATATGATTTCGTATATGATCATCGTATTTCATTTCTTAAATATGAATTTTTATTTTTTGTAGAAGAACTGTCTACTTTTAGAAATGCAGCTGTATCAGAAACCACAATACCGTTACCTGAAATGAACCAAACGCATTTTATTGCAATGTGGAAAACCCTATACGATATATTTATGCAACATAAAAACGAGCAAGAACTTTATCATGCTGTAGTGAAAGTAGGTACGCTATTAACTTCTCTTGGCGATGCTGGCAAGATACTGAAGAGTGCTCTACATCCCATCACTAATCGAGGAGCTGTAGAGGAATCCAAAGTGGAAGATGCCGTCGACTGTGCTTCTGAGCTGCCCGGAGTTTTGAATTCACGAAAACAAAATTTAAGTTTGCCATTAAATAGTGACAGAAGTCAAGAAAATGTTGGTGCTACCGGTGACTTTGCAGAGGTATTTCTCGTAGTCATTAACAGTTTATTTTGACTATGTATGATCGATCCACTTAATAACTGAAGTTTAATGTTGTTTGTTACAGAAACATCCTCCTCCTGGGGAATTTAAAATAACATTTGAGCAGTTTGTCGCCTCAGTTCTTACAGAAACACCGTTGGACGACTTCTTTAATGAAAAAATTGACTTGAAAAACTCGATTGAGCGGTTTAGAAGTAAACGTTTGTTAAGACACACGAGCTTATCGTCTTCGCCAGAGTATTAATTTCATTGACATTTCCATATTTGAAGTCATGCCTTCACATTGACACTAATCCTTGCTTATTTCAAAATCAGTTATTATTATCACGTTTCTTCCAAAAACTGTACCCCCGTCACCTCAATCATGAAAAGTTCTTTGAAGTAGAAAATTTAACAGTGCGTGTTAAAATATTAATCTAAATCAAATTAAAGCTAGCTCCAATCACATTTTATTCACACCTAAAAGCATTTAATTGCTTTGTTAGAGTTGTGTCGTGATTTTTGTAAGAAATGATTCTCGCTGCGGAATGTTGGTGAAATCCAATGATTTATCATTCCAGTTTAACTATGTATTGTATTACATTAAAAGTTATTATGCTTTTTCAGACAATTATTTTATGATGCGACGCAGTAAGTACAAATAAGTTGGTTTACGCGAAATGTAAATTAATTTCGATCAGACTGTAAATCGTAATAAAAATTCAAAACCATACTTTTTTATGTGCATAATTATTTGACATGAGCATAAAAAACATAATATCAACTACATGGATTTCAGCACAATTTACAACAAAGAACATTCGCGCTCACCCTGCCAAACCAATTTTCTAAAAGAATCACAAAATTCCTGAATATTTTCCAACATCCAGCAGGATTTGCATTTTGCTTAGGCATGGTCTTGCATGAGTTGCATGTGGGTGTGGGTGAAGGTGAAGTATGGGTTCGCAACATGTCCCGTTTGTTGAACATAAAAATGTAATCCACATCATAATGTATATATGGCTAAACGTTGTGCCAAGTGAACCTTTAAGCTCTCCGCATCATCGGAATTCCTAATCAAGTTGAATAAGCATTTCTTTAGATGACCATAATATATTCTAGGGAATCAATAGTATTCTTCTATAAGAACTTTGCAAACATCAAGACCTCTAAACTAGTGAAAATACCATCTTCGGATATTAGATGTTATGTATGGTACTAAAAAAGTAATATAATTCTTTAATCTTTCTTTGCATGCACATTTCCCCTACCTCTTTCAGGTTACCACTGCCATTGGACTGTTTAGAGTAGACACAGGTGCTTCTGTGAAAAGACCACAAGTCGTAAAAAGGTTGTTGAGTGGATGGATAACAATTGAACAAACCAAAGTTCTTCATACCATGAGGTAACGTTCGTAATGTTTGCCAAGAGGATTACTTTTCCTGGATACATGCTTTAGTGTTAGAATTGAGAACGTTTATTTGGCATCATGCATAATGTGTGTCTACTACGCAGGTGCTATATTGAGTTAGATCTTTTTATATCGTAAACACAATGCAACTCAGCTTATGAATAATATGATCTTTCTGTAAATACGAGTATACTAGTATGAAGTAACACGAGATTCACTTTTCGTTAAAAATTAAATTTGGATATAATTAAACAAGGACTAATGTGTTAACACACCATTACATTTGGAGTGCTGTCCTCATCGTTTTATGTATGCAGGTGAATTGAATAAGATTGCATTGCATGTGTAGATGTTAAATATCTACTAATTTTAGAAGTTTTAAGCTTTACATATATGTCTGAAAATGAGTTAGGTTAAAATGGATCCGGTGAGTAGCTCCCTACCTGAAAGTGTTTGTTGGAATGTTAAAAGGTTGAACTGTGGGCCTTGTTTGCTATGCTTGAAAAACTCTCCATATTATATAACGTTTATTACTTTAAAAACAGTAAGCTGACTAATATAATATACTTACCCGTTCTCACATATCTTGTAATTACGTATACGATTGATGATTGGAAAATCTCATCACAAACATTTTATGCTATGATCATCATGGGTTCCTTGAGGATGTGCCTGACATAGACTAGACGTTTCATGGTATGCTTATAATCTCACACCTTCTGTATCAACCAAATGCTCTGACTCTTCCCGTTGGTGGTGGTTGTGTATTATTAGTACATTTCTTTTAAAAAGTAGGATCCTTTTGTACGAATAATCTTTGATTAAACAAGAATGACCAAGTAGCTTATTTTAAACATTGACATTTTAAACAAGTTTTATTGTATAAACAAAGATTTTCTTGCTTAAATATTAATTAGAAGTCGATTCTTACTTAACCCCATAAATTTTGGGAACTGAGAATATCCCTATAAGTTTCTTTTTCGAAATGCACAAAAAGAAGCAAAGTAATTGAAGGCTAGTTTTAAAACTTTTGGACAGACAGAAAGTGGTTAATGCATAAAGTAAATGCATTGGCCACTATTTTAAGTTGGGTTTACGAAGTACATTTATATGTTGAGAAATTATTGAAGATGTAAGATATGACCTTTGAAATCCTTTTCAGTAAACAAACCAAGACAATTCTCCTTCACTTTCTATTTGATTTTCCACTTGAGAAAAGGATTTGGACATATATTTTTTATGTCGAGACAAACAAACTCAGACGTACTAATAGAAAAGGTAGGGTTTCGTTGTTAGCTCATAAAAATATATGCTTAAGCAACCCACTTGGCTTATGGTCCTCCCTCACCTCACCCAATCTCATCATACACATCTTATATTTTGTTCATGCATTTTAGTGAACAGTGAATAATATGGAATGGATGTTTCATCATCATCGCACTTTCAACAAATACCGTTTTCATAAGAGTAGGAGGCAGAAGCTAAGCCATTTTTAGTTGGGAATCTCAGGAAGGAATCCAAAATCTATTGTTTCCGCAATAGCTTGCTGTCTACCTCAGTGGGATACCGCTTTGATAAACGTGTAATTTATTGAAATAGTCAATAGAAGAGTAATTAAAAGTGCACAGTTGATCATTAATCCAATTGATTAATTTCAAAGGATGTGATATGTATACATACATACATAATTGTTTACAAATGGTATAGGACATGGGACTATTTCGAGCAAAAATGTGGTTACTGAAGAGTGGAGGAACTCTGAGTTGTAGTTATAGCTTCCTGAAGCTGTGCTAGAATTCATCTCCACTTCCGGCAAACCTGTTCAGCAAGTGACAGAAAAAAGTGCAGTAGCAAACCTGCAGTTCGCAAGAGGCAGGAATGGCTCCACTCCTTCTCGACATCTGCGGGATGAGATGTACCGTATGGGTGCCATGAGCTAGGCAAGATGTTGGCATAGCTGCTTGAAATTATAGAAAAGCTTCGCCCTCCGCACTTTGAGCTAATTCCATGAATTAATTACCATGAATTGAAGTGTTTGGGGCAGTTTTTTGGCAGCTGTGTTATCATCAAGCCGTGGCTTTGGCACTTCAAATTCAACACACTATCAACACACAGCTCACGTTGAAAGAGGTATCCATTGTTTTGATCGATTATCGCTATATATGTCACTACCTACTGGGTGTGTTTAATCGAATTTGACGATTAACAATGAATGGATAATTAAAGTAAAATATGAAACGATCAACCTAATCGGTATGTAGATTTGTTGTTATGATGCTGTGCAAAGTGCCACTGTGCTACAGTAGCTCGTTTTCAATCAGATGCACACACCTTAAAATGGCATAAATAGTTACTCTATTAATATCATTAACTAATTTAGCATATACTAATTCAAACTTCGTCAACAATTTATGTGATATGCAATATGTCACATTTGATTGTTGGATTTGTGAAGCATGCACGAACCATTAAAAATAGCTCAAGAACGTCGTAGCTTTAAGACACTAATTCTATTAAACATTTGATAGGTGATTTACAATTGCTCAAAGTGTGTTCAATAATTAGAACTAAATATTTTTTGGACAAAACTAAAACCCACGGCTGGACGATAGACGATGAAAATTTTATAAATTTGACTTACGCTACAGTATTAATTCTTATAAAAAATATTAAAGGAAACTTTATAGAAGTTATTAAATGTTACTTTATTATGTCTGCATTCTACGCGGTGTGTACGATGAAAAACTAACAATGCAATCTATTTGATTTGATCATAGAATTTCCGTCTTTTTATTAAAGTGCTTCATAACAAGTGTTGTACTTTACATTCACACAGTGACGGAGATATTAGAGATTAGTACTGATTATCAAATCATGATGAACTGATAAATGACTGGTTTGTAATCACAGACGAGCGTTTTGTTTTTTCATCAGCACTGCAGCACATTGTTTGGTTGTCAGCCACAAGTCATCATCATCCATGCAATTCCGTAAGACTGTGAAATAGTTTTTAAATAACGATGACTAACAAGACTACCTCGCACTCCATTCATCCATTACAACATTCGTTAAGGTATTTCAGTCAGTTAGAACTCTAGTGGTTTAAGGTACTATAATATATACGTGACATAAGATGAGTTTTTCTGCGAATCTAACCTTACGGGAGTCTTAAGTTTCGTTTTGTACTCATTTGCATACATTATTATCACAAAACGAATAATTATTAGCCACATAAGTTGCCTTAGACTTGAGCACAAGACGGATGTTAATAATCAAGCATATCACATCACCATCATCATTAGTAATGCCTATAATAATATGGTTGAATGTGCAACGTCAACTTGAATATTTGGCAATGTTTTCAATAAAAACTGTTTCCTTTTCACAACTTTTTATCGTAATACCAAGCGAATTACACATATTTGTTCTCATCATGTAATGTCGCGTGTGATTATAATCATCGCATTCAAGTTACATAGAAGAAGCAGCAAACTATATATTAACGTATATGCAAGAGTACTTTTCTTTACTATCATTTTAGAGCAGAGCAGAGTTCAGTGCAGCGTGGGAATCGACATGTCCTGATTCACTATTACCTTACACTTACACTTTTAACAATCAAAGGTTATAAATCAATTTTTAAAATTTCATCAAGTCCGGCTTCGATACTAAATTAGCAAAAAGCACTAATTTTTTAATATCAGCAAATATTACATTTCAAATTCATGGATTTTATTACTGCTACATTTATTGGGTTGTGATATTCTCACTGGTTTACGGCTTCGAGGCTGCAGATTAAAAGCAATTAGTCCGAATGCCGATTTGTATTGCTTTGTTTTAAAGCAGGAAAAGATTGCAAGTAAGATGGAACGAGACTGATCTGATGAAATAGTCATGGTGGTGGAAAAATCAGTGAGATGTTATAGCTGCATGATGCATTTGTGGCGTAATGCAGATAAATACAAGGGAAGTACAGATGTGAGTTTGACCGAGTCTTAAATTCTGTCTTGTCTTGATGTGCATTTTCATACTATGATAATGATTCATATACCAATGCTAACTCAATTAGCAACCTGTTGAGATTGAGAGGAAGTTTTTCAGACTTACGTACAATCATTTTAAAGCTTCTATATTTATGTGGAGTAAAGTCCGAGCAACTCGTGCGGACAGACTTGCAGACAAGGCAGATTTGTCAAAATCCGAGCATATATTATATCTTTATCTTAGTATAACTTCAACTTTCCTATCACAGTATTAATTATTCTCAATAATAATTATTCCTAAAATACATGTAGTTAACATACGTTTTTGTAATACTCTACTCACCTTTCTCAAATGACTCATTTTTAAATATTGACAAATGAATTTGTTTGAGGATACACGAAATGTCAAAAGGCATACTACGCATATACATATTCTATCTATTTAAATGATCAACAACCCAAAAAAGTTTTTTCCCCATTATTTAATCAATAAAGTTTACAAAAAATTGTTTTTTAGAATCCCATTTGATCTAGTTAGCCACTGACCCAAACAGACTCACTGCAACATGAAAATGAAATATTAGGACATTAGTAATGCATAAGATAATATGAAAATTCAATATGCCGATGCTATAATGTTTGATGCCCCAGAGCACACCCATTTTTGAAAAAAAGTAAACTGGTTCCATTTATTACCGAAGCTGCATCTGATAATAATTACCTCACAAGCATTGATCAAAGGAAGGCACTCATAAAACTTCCGAGTGCATTACTCCACAATATGCATCTTGGATGGTGAATATGCTCTACATCATGCAGCAGTCCCTGCAACGTTTGTAGTAAATCTTTGAAGCGACAGATTAACAAGTTTTGTGAGGACTGACGCAACTGAAATAGTAGGAGGCTGCTCTGTGACTTTGTAACAGGTCCCTTCAGCAATTATGAATTTTGTCTAAGCGGAAGCAGGACACGAGAGTCTAGTAATTGTTCTGGTTATCAGTACAATGTGTCAACGTAAAACGTGTGCCCTAGTCAATATGTTTGTTTGGTTATGCCGTGTTCTCCTTAGGTATCTATCAATACGTCCAATAAAAAATACTTTAGGGGTACTCCAATTGCTTAAGTACCTACATATTCTAAATCCAAGCACGTCGTCTACCAAAGTTTTGGATCTGACCAAATCTACTGGTAAATTTAATGGAGTGCTCTGTAGAGTGAAAAATAATGCAATTTACTTTTCAGCAGAATTTTTCTATACAGAAGAAACCGATTGTAATTTGTTTAGGTATGCCAAGGAACAATAAATGATATCAAACAAAGTCAAAAGTTAAATGCCTACAAACAAACAGTAGCACTAGTTCAGTAGAGTGCGGATTGAATTGCCCCAGAGCATTATTAGTCAAAACAGGTAGTCAAAGTTATGCATTGCAGATTGCTTTGTATTACTTTATTATCATAATTTGAACCACAATGATTGTCAAAACGATTAGATGATCTGATTTATTACTGCCGCCTTATTCTGGTTATCTGCTTACCTGACTTATTTTTGTTTATTACACCAATTACCATTTTAATTATAGTAGTACAATTAGGTGATCGTGTTTCCTTTTGGAATTCTTACGCCCAGTAAAACTAGAGGGATATTGCTGACCAAACGTATCATGCACGTGGCATAAATAAAACGTAAGCATTTATAGCATTGCTTTACTTTTGTCTAATCGCAGGTAGGTTATTTTAAAACTAGTCTAAAGTCATAAAATGTCATAATAAGTCTTCTTTATGTTATATACTTATGAGCAATTTTGTTAAATAAAATATGCAAAATGACTCCAAAAGAAGGTGTGGATGTCAAAACGATGACACTTTCTGAGAAATATAATGCAACACGCAACTGGTAAATTTGGTGAAAGGAAAAAGTTGTTGAAAGCTAAAAAGTTGTAGCCGCAAAAACAGTTTTTTTTATTGAATGTCAACAATTTCGACATAATACTTTGGATACACTAATTTACATTATTGCTTTATTTTTTGTCAAATACGCACTTCATTAGCATATTCAATATAATGATAGTGTATACTAATCTTACTCGAAGTAGGCAGAACAGAAGCGTCTACTCATCTTCTTCACCTATCTTTTCATTAAAAATTAAACTGCTACCATTTTGAACTAAACCGACACATGTATAATCCTAAAGTTATTACGCAAAGCCGCTAACATTGCAGCTTCTCATAGCTACTTTGTACTATATAGAGTAATCAAGAGCAAGAACTTCATCATCCCCCTTTAAGAAATAGTATTGGTACTCAGATTACAAACAGTCAATTATCACTGCTTTTTGGAGAAAAAAAAAGTTTAAAAAACTCGTTTACCCAAATGACTTTCAACTTTTATTGACTCATCTTCACTTTTTTTTACAATGCCCATGACAAAGACTTGAGTGCAGTCAGTTGCATACTTGTTGGTATTCATATTAATAATTTTGTGTACAAATTGATAGGTTAGTTATCTTAAAGATCATCATATGTATTACAACATAATTATGTTATGTACTTCAATTTGTATTCATGGGATTCTGCTGGCTACCTTTTGCTGGCGATGATTTGAGGCGATTTGGATAGAAATCAATGTGTTTAGCACCACGTAAAAGTACACGCATAGGATCGTATCGTGTGTCATCTTCATTCTTCATATAATTTACTGAGCATAATGTTTCTGTTGCAAAGAGCGGCCGGTGCCGGTTAGCATTCGTTTAGCAATATGCTGCATTAAATTGCAATGCGAAACCCTTAATTTCTTCAAGAGTAATGGTGATTGTCAAGATTTTTATGATAAATTGAGTTCAATTTCACAATGAACCTGAATAATATCCTAAATTGATGCATCTATGCCTAATTGTTTTTGTACAGATAGTTGAGTCAGTTTGCCCATCATGATTTGGCTTAGTTTTCCTACTTTAGTTTATCCAAATTCCTCACGGATAATCAAAGGCGCTCCTGTTTTGTCAACCATTATAATTACTAATTGCACTATTTCCAAACGGTTTTTGAAAATGACGAGAGACATTGTTAATGAATAAGCCAGAGCTTGAAATTCAATATTTTACGGTTGTAAAGTTTGGGGTACATGAACTGGTGCCATAAAGTTGTGCTAGATACCACGAACTCGGATAAGATTGGAGCCCAGCAATTTTAAAACCATTTCAGTCATTCAGTAATAGCTGAAGGCAGTTTTGAATTTTGTAAATCACCGTAAAAATCAGTAATATGTGAGAGCACAATTTTCTAAAGGTTAAAATTGATGTAGTTATGTATACGCATCGAAGGAGTCAGTCCAAGATTAGATATTGATAGAAAAAGAATACACACCATTAGACGAGTGCTTTTGTGAACTCATTAGTTTGAAAAATAGGTGACGGATTGACTATACATAGCACCTTTGTATCTGCAAGGTCGAGTTCAAGTCAAAAGTCGTAATGATTATGAATGACAAACAGCCAACAATAATTTGACATTTGATTCTCTTTGGTGAGTTTATACGATACGTGAAATCTTTACTTCTCTCATCATCTATGTATTCTAATAAGCTGGTTCATACATGCTTCAATGCATTTCGTGTTTAATTGAGCATATATATTATTGCCCAACATAAAAAAATTCCAATCCTAATAGCATTTAACGGCAGACGAGTCATTTCGCAAACAAACGTCAAAATCATAAAAATGCAATTAATTATCAGTGGGTAACACGAAAATTGACAGAGACAATAGATAACAGCATGAGCGCAGAGCTTCTTTAATTGAACGAGTATAAACTCGTGCCCTTTAAGTCCCTTGCTCATGTAACTTTGTATGCACTTTTGTTTTTACTTAAAAATGTAACAATACGTAACAACATCAATATAATATATACCACACCAGATATAAATAAGCCTTATATAGAAGCATATTATGTATAGTGATGAGTTAAAACACGCATGCTTAAATTAAGTTTTCTGCGAACAGCGGGATGCTAAAGGGTTCTTTGTAATCAAATTTCAACAATGTGTAAGTGATGTTAAGTACCACACATTACACGGAGTAATATAACAATGGTTTTGGATTCCCTGAAAACAAAAAAAACTCTTGAGCTGAGTTTACTAACTCAACCAAGAAAAAAGTCTTCAAGCCATGACAGTCAACAACAACAACAACATCATCAGTCACAACTCACAATCGAGTAAAACACGGTACTTACTTACGCACATGTATAGCATGTAGTTGCAAACGGCACCACGCCACTAAAATGTATGAAACGAGATGAACTTTGCCAACCATTCTCTCACGGTCTATCTAGTAAGGAAAAATTAATGCAAAATTTTATTATTGCATAATAATACTGCATTATTACATGAAAAATATTGTGTACTTAATAGCGTTCTCTGTTGTCATTTCTCTATTTAACCGTGGGATGCACACGTTCATAACTAGCTGAGCAACCAGCCACTGAATTGATGATGATAATTCTCACAAAAAATCGGGCTATGAGAATGTTGAAGTCAGCAAGACGTAAAAAAACTGAAAATAACTGCAGGCTTGATTGAACATTTAAAAATAATCCCCCAGAGTTTTAATTTGACCCTACATTATATTATTTTTTCTACAGACTTTCGTTCTTTGTGTAGTTTTTTTAAAAGCACAAATCATTTAGAAAGGATAATGCTAAGTATTTTTTAATTGATTTCTGCAATTTCATAACACCTCAGTTCAGTCCGTTTTTCTAGTATATGATTAATTGCTACGAGTTATTTAGCTAATGGAAGCCCTGCTGTTAATTCAATATTGAAAAAGTTTTTATTCTGTAAAATATTTATTAAAAAACTGGTTTGCTCATCCATTTTTGTTCACATCTTTATTTAAAAACTACAAGGAATTCCTTTAAAAATATTATAAATGCATAGTAATTTTTAGGATACGAAATGCCAAGGAAAATATTATAATGAAAAGAACGACGCCTATAATGTGCTTATAGCATCCATCCAGGCAATTTACGAGACTGCATTCCATTTTGATCATGACCAAGTTAAGCAATCAATTTACATGAACAGAAGCTTTTTAAAGTTGATAAAAATGTGCATTACATTGTTTCAAATCGGGCTGCAACAAAATGCCGTCGTAGTTGGTCTCATCAAATTAAGGAAACGAAGCTAGAAGCACTCTTTTTATCACACAAACCAGCCCTGTCCACCAGTCTGTTGACGTTGTTGATTGTATTTGTTACTACAAAATCAGCAAACATGTAGTTAACATGTTGTAAACGCCACGAAAGGTATAATAACAAATTAGGGTTAAGTTGTTTAACACACTAATGCATACCGGAGCAAAATTGATAATAATGGTAATCTTTCATTGATTATCAAACACCTTGCTCAATTGTGGCACTACCAAGCGTATTTAGTATGCTACATGAGTCACCAGGCTATAGATAAAAATGTATAAGATAAATAATAATTTTTACGTGGAATAGCAAAATTGTGAGAAAAAGTGTCGATAGCTATATAATTCATATATTATTATTATCCATCTTCATTGGATTCCTTATGAGTATGTAGTATAATAATTTTTATGCCTTGAAGAACCTCTGTCATTTTGATTTGACAAAGGGTCACAATGAGCTCATTGGGTTTGCGGAGATGCAACATTGCACAGGAGTGCATATCACTGAGCAGATCTAAAGCGTCCCCTTATATAATAGCTATTGTTCATGTTATCGGCTAGAATTCATGAATGAATTCTTGCGAACCAAACCTGTTACGTTTATGAAATGGACATTTTAGATTGTATTTAGTTCACCTGCAATAAGTCGCCTATTGACGTGAGCGCATTATGTCGGCTTCTCATGCTTGCTGTCATTATATAACACTTTTGAACCGAGTACAACCATTTGTGCATTGAGAGTGTGTGTGTAGAACAGAATGCAAAAAAGGAAATAAAATGGTATAATAGTATAGTACTTTTACAAGTTTAGTAACGCGTGCCAGAGTGGCTCACCTAGTTAACCCACGATATAAAATGCACCGTGCATATCAAAAACAGTATCATATTCGGATTATAACATGCATACCTACGCTTTGTTATTGATAACCTAAGTAAATGTTCTCTGTTGCCTGCCTCTAAGGACCTGGTAAATAATAATTAGCATTGTATACTACTACTAAAGTTGGCAGACCGCAGACGTATGACACGATATGTTATGTATGTAATTCAAGCCAGGGAGCCTTACATATATAGCACAAGCCAATTGTTTGCATTAATACAAACAAATTTTATTTGACGTGCTTTACATCGTGTCAATTGACGAGCGGACTTTTGTAGAAAACTCATACATTGATACAGGATGGATGATACCCTACAAAAGCGGATGGATGATACTGTAATATAATAATATTATAATATATGGCTTATGCCAAAGCAATAATAAAAAACGAGCTAGCAATGGTAATCAGCTAATCATGCAAGGGATTGCGAGCTACCATTTTTTTGAAGTTATGAAAATGGGGCAGTATAAAAAGTAAGAGTTGATAGGTCATACACTTTTATTTGTCTTTGCCATGTCGAGCAAGTGGTGCGCGTCCGTTTTGCTTCTATGTACTATAGCTTATGGCCGAGCCTGATAATGGGCTCGGGTCGTGGCGATATTGTTTCCCTAACGGAAGTTCAACCACCGGGAAATGGTTCCAGGAGTGGACTCCGGAAATCGGGAAGTTTGGCTAGTGAGTTTGTTGTTATTAAAAGTTCGCTCGGTGGGGATGAAAGGTTCTCTAAAGTCAGGAGGATAAGGAGGGCAACGTCAACGGAGTTTTTGAAAGTGAAAGTATCCAGCGGAAGTTACGTGTACAGGTGTGTGAAATAATACGTAAATTTAAATGGGAATATCCGTATGCGTAGATTTATAATGTGTGAGGTAATCAGTAGGCTTATGTGTGAATCTTGAGGCTTGTTAGCACGGTGCGCTTTAACCATTTAATTCTTGCAACACAAAAACACATGCAACAAAGTAGAGTAATTTGTTACGTGCCGATTTCAACGAATGAGTTTCGAACTAAGCATGAGCATTTCGTGAAAATCGAGACGAGCTTAAACAGTGATACTTGCAAACAAAGAACGCGTTTTGATTGAACTGACGAGTGGATGTGTAATTCCTTGTATATATGAATGCTAAAACCTTCCTAATTGAAAGTTCAATAGTTTATACTGGTTTTTAATTTTTTTGCATGTATTTAAGAAGTTTATAAACGATGATACTGTTTCTGTACTATGCTAATTCAAAGGCGACTTGGTTAAATATATAGTTGCTATTTGGGCAGGACTGCTCTTTATGAAATTTACGAAACACGACGAACTCCCTCGGAAATAACGGCAAATCCTTACTTAAATGGGTTTTATGTTAGTTAGTTGTATGTAAATAGCTTACTTTGCTTCGGAAGGGTTCCGTTAAATGTGCTTATATACATGGTAGTTGCGGCTTTTTTATCTGTGCTGGTGATAACCATAAAATATATTATTTAAATGTGTGTGTTGCATTTAGACCGGTGTCTTCTAAGGATCCCACTCAGAATTCAACTCGTGAGTTGACACGAGTAGTAAGAGGTGATCGTAATAAGAAAAAGAGTAAGGGAGGTTATTCTAGTGGCGGATACTCGGGTGAAGGAGGATATTCTGGAGGGTATTCGTACACAACTACCACAACAACTACAACACTAGCCCCGATAGTCAGAGAAACGACCGAACAAAACGACGCCGACTTTGTTACTCCAGCAGCTCCACCAGAGTTGGATTTTAATGCACTCGCCAGAACGACAGTAAGATAAAGCTGTGCCCTTGATTTTATATTTGTACCTTTGCTATTTTTGCTCAATTAATGCTTTAAATACAACCTAAGCTAAGATACATATTTACATTGCATACATTGAATAATATGTGTAGACAACTACTGAAGATCCATTGGATATCAGAGATAATATTCCAGGAGAGCCTGGCAAAGATTACCAAGCTTTGTCGAGCATACCAAAAACCTCATTTTCATGTGAAGGTCGAGCTCCTGGTTTTTACGCAGATGTTGAAACAGGTATAGAAATCACTGTCGCCGGGTCATAGTTGTAATATAAACACATCAATATTTTAAGCTCTCTGGTCTGGTGCATAATTAAAATGTATCTATATATTAAACAGGATGTCAAGTGTTCCACAGATGTACTGACGATCCCTGGTACACTGGGCAAGTCAGAGTTATCATGGATTCCTTTTTATGTCCTAATGGTTCATTATTTAATCAACAGGTACTTGTTACTCATGAAAAACAACACTCTACAACAAAAAAAGCTATTTTTTGTACACTTGTGGGTGAATGAATTTTATAAAATGTTAAATGTATCTCAGATATTTTCTTGTGACTGGTGGGCTAACACGGATTGTAATGGATCCAAAGAGTTCTATGAACTTAATCAGCAACTAGGTCTTCTTGAAGAAACTGATGTAATTATCGCTTAATTATTTTTAAGTGATCACCAATTAAGTGTTCGCAAGGTAGTCATTGTTCTATATATGTGGGTTTTAGGCTGGAACTGTTCAGTATGTAAAATTTACTGGAATAAGAGTTCCACCACCTCCAGGAAATAAAAAGGTTGCACCAGGAATTATTCCAAAGCTGGAGAGGAAACCACTAGACCCAAAATACAAGTCTAAATCGGGCAGCAGCAACAGCACGGGAACCGGAGCACCTGGAAGTAGACCTTTTGAAAACTATGACGAGGACGAGGAGAGGATAATAAAAGATTTTGAAGGGGGAGCTGACGAAGATTTCCGACCACTAAGTTCTCAGGTTGACTCTCAATCAGTTGAAACCGATAGGGAGGGAAGTAGTCAAAATTTAGATGAAGTTAAAGAGCCACCGTCATCACCAAAGAAAATTAAAAAGAAAAGCTCCAGAAAGTCAACAACAACTCCAGCCCCTGCTTCTGAAAGCGAGGAGAGCAGCGAAAGTGAAGAAACTCAGCAACCTTCTGCAGCAACCAACAGCAATGCTAAACCATTCGTTGTGAATCGAGAACGGGGCGAAGTAAGACTTGCTAACTTTAATGATAAATCTTTATTTTAATGACTGAACTGAATCCAATAATAAAATACATGTATTACTCCAACAGAATACTGAAGCTGCAACTCCACCCGGAGACTTGCTGCCTCCAGACTTCAATGGTGACCCAGTGGAACGAGAAGACTCGGATGATAGAGACAGGGATAACAATAGAGACAGGGATAACAACAGAGACAGGGATGATAACAGAGACAGAGATGACGGTGATAGAGAGAGAAGCACGCCCAATCCATCAAAGCAAGATTACCTACCACCTCGTGATGAATATTTACCTCCAAAAGAGTCAAGAGGATACAGCTATCCCAAACCAGATAAAGAGTATCTACCACCAACTGATAAAGATTATTTGCCCCCGAGTAATGACTATTTACCACCCCGCGGTGGGCAGTACTTGTCTGGAACGTCACCATCTACCAATCAATATTTGCCACCTACAACAGAGCGACCTGTTCGTGACTATCTTCCACCTGACAGAACCAGATCTTCTTATTCTCCACCAGGACTGGTATGTATTGTTTAATTACTACAATAGTAGTATTAATGAGTGAGGTTTTCAAGTTGATGAATTTTATCCTTTTCTGAACCATTTCAGCACACGTATTCCACCATCCCAGATTCATACTATAGGAAACCATCAACTGGATATGGAACACCAGTTACATCTCCATATTCTGATTACTTGCCGCCGACACCTCCTTCTAATCAAGGAAGAGATTATCTTCCCCCTTCTCGGGATTATGGAACTCCGAACCAGCAATCTAGGGATTATCTCCCTCCAAAGAAAGAATACGGAACACCACAACGTGATGAATATTTGCCACCAAAGAAAGATTATTTGCCTCCACGTTCGGCCTATGGAACTCCAAATAACGACTATCTTCCTCCATCAAAGGAATATGGAACACCGAAAGGGAACAAAGATTATCTACCACCTCAGAGATCAAATGATTACTTGCCGCCGAAGAATGACTACCTGCCTCCAAAGAACGACTATTTACCTCCAAAGAACGACTACTTGCCTCCAAAGAATGATTATTTGCCTCCCAAACCGCAGCCAAACGAATACTTACCCCCGAAAAAGGATTATTTACCACCACCTTCACCTTACTCATATGGAACTCCGCAATCTGGAACTTACACTTTTTACCCTGACCAAACAACAGTTACGGAACATTGGCCAGCGAAATTCACATTTGAAGCTCCGGTTACTCCCAACAGCCTATTTTCGTCCCAAAACTATGCTTCAAATTATGCATCTTCTGGCCCAGGGTATACTTTCGAATATCCAAGAACACACTACGATGGTACAACAACATCTTCTTACTTGCCACCCCCAACTTCACCTTCTCAACATCAACAACGTGACTATCTGCCACCTAGAAATTCGTACGCTCCTCAAAGCTCATACAATGACTATTTGCCTCCAAGAAAGCAATCGGACTCTTACTTGCCACCTCAGAAACCAAGTGGGGATTATGGACCTCCTCAAAAACCAAATGGCGATTACGGACCACCAAATAAGCCAAACGGTGATTATGGACCACCTCGACCTGGAGGTGATTATTTGCCACCTCAGAAACCAAATGGCGATTACGGACCACCAAATAAGCCAAACGGTGATTATGGACCACCTCGACCTGGAGGTGATTATTTGCCACCTCAGAAACCAAATGGCGATTATGGACCACCTCGACCAGGAAATGATTATCTACCACCAAATAAGCCAAACGGTGATTATGGACCACCTCGACCAGGAAATGACTATCTACCACCAAATAAGCCAAATTATGGACCACCTCGACCTGGAGGTGATTATTGCGCCAAACCACCACCTCCAGCCACGGACCACCCGACCAGGAAATGGGCAAACGCGGACCACCTCGACCTGGAAATGATTATCTACCACCAAACAAGCCTGACAAGGATTATCTTCCACCTCAGCGGCCTGATAACGATTATTTGCCTCCTCAAAAACCCAATAATGACTATCTTCCCCCTCAAGACAGTAGGGGTTATACTCAGCCACCAAATACTCCAGCTACCGGAGGTTATTCTACACTACCAGATCATATTCTAAAGGATTATAACCCTGGGCCTACATCACCCAGCTATTCAACTATTCCAGACCAAACACCACCACCGATATATGACTCAGGGCAGTCAAGCGGTTCAGGCATATATACAATAAATCCGCCTAAAATTGACATTTTGTCAGTTCCTCTAGTTTCATATAGTCATGTAATTAATCCAATTTTAGCAGAATTTTCTCCTTTCAAAAAGAGATAGTCAGAATCATAGTCTTTAGGAAGAGGTCCTAATTTCAATCTAAGTCCATGAAAAGCGCTTGCTTCATTCTTAGCTCATACACTGAGAAACTTTAACTGGTATTCCACGTTAATAATTATTGTTATGTATTTTCCAATGTTGTACATTTACTTTGTTGAAATGTAGAGACCATACAAGATGACAGAATGACTGAAAACCTAATTTTACAATGATGATATAATGTTATGCTAGGTTCTACTATTTTTCTACTTGGCCCAAGCAAAAAAATTAGCGTCAATTGTCCTTCAACATATTTAGTCAAATGATACATAGTATGATGGAGTTGCCCAAGGTCAAATAACTGCCAGCTTAAAATAGTATGCATAATGTATACGCGAATAAGTAGTGCTATGCTAAAGTGTTCCATAAAATTTGCTGTCCCCAGTATTGCGTTGCAAGTTGTTATTATAAAATAATACATTTTAATTACTGATTAATGTTCACCTTACAAATGCAAATAGTTTTAACAGTATTGTAAACTTGAAATATAAATAATAGGCGAAGAAATACAATAAACAAACGTTTGATTTTTTTCATAATACACGTAAATTGACAGAAAAGAGCATAGTTGATGGATTTTTTTTACAAATCTCGATATTTGACAACTCGATATTTATAATTGTATTTTTGCATACAAATATGAGATGAACGATGAGTAGGAAGGTATTTTAAAAATCAACGTACATCAAGGAAAATTATTAGCATATGTAAAATACACGGGATCATTGTGCCAAAGAATCGGCATCTTTTTCCCACCGTCTCCGGCATCGCCATCGGAAGTTGCGTTTTCTGCATTTGGCTCATTGGAACCATGGTGGAACAGTGGAAGAGTTCTTGTTCCTCCAAACGTGTTTTGCAGCTCCTTCAATCGCCGAACGATTTCTGATGCTGGGCGAATGACTTCATGAATGCGACAGTTTGTTCCAAATCCACACATGATTCTTCGAAAATTATCATTACTTTCATCATCCGACACCTCATCTTCAGAATCCCAGAACTTTGGGAGCCTCACTCCAGCTGGAGGAACATACCGTTCGACGTGCTCAAACCCACGGATATCTGCGGGATCGATGGCTTCATCCGTGTGAATGACTTCCTTCCTACCAATTCGAGAAGAGAGCAATTTAGATTTTCTTCCACGTGGAAACGGCCTTCTAGATGCGTATGACATGTCATCGGCATCAACATCCTCGCGAACACCATCCTCCGCTCTAACCGATTCATCATTCATGGATGCACCAGCAACGGAAGTTGTTGCGGTGCCCGTAGATTGGTTGGAAGCGATAGGTGTAGGTTTGGGACGATTTTTAGGGCGCTTAGTAGCCGCCGCATTAGTTGACTTTTGATCCTGATTGTCCTCATCAATAGATTCTTTTCTTTCAGAAATCCCATCAGGTTTACTTCCATCACTCTTTCCTTTTGGTTTGCATCTACTTGCTACCTTTTTCGTAGGTTGGACGTTCATGCTTTCACCCTCGATATTATCATAGGCTTGTTCTTCGTCGTTATCCACTTTGATTTCTGCTTCTACTTTCACCAAGACATCACCATTCTTCTCAGTGTGATTGTCGGATGTTGCTGTCTGTGGCTTCTTCCTTTTGCGCTTTGGTTTTGGGACAATCGCTGTTGGGTCTTTGTTGTCATTGCTGAAAACGTTTGGAGCTCCGTCTGTTTGGTTAAGCTCTGAATAATCATCAATACTTGTAGAAGTAGTCTCTACTGGTTCCGTTTTGATTTTGTGCTCCAGTGCAACCTTCTTTGGACGTTTTCTTGCCGGTTTTGGTTTAGTTTCAGCTACCCCATTACCCCCTTTGCTACAAGAGAACAGTTTTGAAGCCAAGGCTAAAGTGGGGCCTGCAGATGGAATCGGAAACTGAAGATTCTCAAGTTCCAAACGAATGTCTCGGAAAGGAAGATTCACAGCATCCAATATATTTTTGGGTGGTTCTGGTGGTCTGATTGGTTCGGCAGGTTTCACTTTAGGTTTTTCTGGTATCTTCTGTGGAGATGGATCTTTCTTCACTTTCACCTCCGGCTCCGGTGCTGCTGGAGTTCCTACACACAAATCGCTAACGTTTTACAATTCACCGATAACTTGACTTTCTTCATATATTCGTGCTTACCATCTTCCGAAGCAGCAGGGTCTGAGCGACGCTTTCTCCGGGGCACTTTAGAAACTCGTCGCTCGGGTTCCTCTAACTCTGGGCTCTCCTTTTCTGCATAGCATTTATTTTTCCGGGGACGAAGGTTTCGGGAAAATGGATGATTATCTCCATTTTCTGGGGTTCCTTTCACCTCTTGAGACTCGCATTCAGTCTTTATTTGGGTTGCTTCATAGTCATCAGGTACTTCTACTTTCACTTCCACGACTTTCCTTCTCTTCGGCATTTTGATTCGATGAGAATCTGACCTGACCAGAGCTTCAACTTCTAGTTGGACAAGGACTTTAGTTTTAGTTTGATAACTCAAATGCCAAACAAACAACCACAGCTCCAAGTAACTTTACCTTGACCTCATCGAAAAATATCAGATTTATTATGGACAGAGTTATGAATTGACTTTGAAAAACAAAGGGTCAAACCAGAAATGATTCGAGCTTGAATTCAAAATGAACCCGCGAATATACAAAATTACTCGAACGCAATTCGTAGACAAAATGTTTTATTTAACCACAGATAATATTTAGATAACAAAGTATCGTTATATAAAATTATACTACATTCCTGAAACTACAAATGAAGCCACTAAACCATCAACAATGCTCGTTTCAAAGCCTTTTCCTTGTTTTTGCGCTTTCGTTTTCTTTCACCGACCATTTCCTTGAAAGTTTGAACCTTTTCCTTCTCCTGCTTCTTGTTCTGCAACATACTTAATGCTGCAAGATTGAATCCTACAACTTCCTGCAGCTCTTTACAGCGTTTTGATGCTAATTCAGCAACAGTCTTGAATGAATCATTGTCGGAATAGCCAGCCAACGTGACGCGGTGGAATTTCATGAGGGCGTTCAAACACCTGAAAGCCCCTTCAGTGGCTAATGGGTAAGTTTCAAAAATAGACGTTACTGCAAGCGTCATTGTTCTGACGTATTCCAGGGGTAAAAGCATGATACTCTGTTCCAATTCAGATGCTTTGATCATGCTTAATGTTTTCAAAATGAACTCTTCATGAGTTTTAGCTCCATATGCGTCCATTAGTGCGTGAGATGCTGGTTGGTCTTTGTAGATGTCTAGGGCTTCAATTAACTTGTCAGCCTATAAAATACAAACAATAACTCATAATATGTCAAGCACATATTTACGTAAAATGCAGGAGTATTCTTATTGCTTCTCAGTTAGAAATTATTTTCAGAAAGAAAACTTACAGATTTTTCGCTTTCAGATGTCTTTAGAGATGCAACACCTGGAACTTCTTCCGTTGCCTCTTTGTCAAGTTCTTCTTCTCGTTCTTGCTCACGCTCGTCACTCAAAACAAGAACCTACACAAAGGCAATCCCGTAATCAGCAATAAGCACAGGTTTGTTGCTCATAATATGTAAACTATACGAAAAGGTGCATTTTACTTACTTCCTGAGTTCGGTTGAATAAACGTATTGTCTGATCCTTTCCAGCTGAAGCAATAAACTTTCCTTGAGTGGCTAGACATGTAGCACCGCCTTCTACATGCGCCTTAATTATGAAACAAAAATGATTTTTTGTTAACAATATTCAGTCACTTACATTACTCATAAATGGAAAGAATAATTCTTTGCTTACTTTTAAAGTTTGAACTCGCTGATGAATATCTGCATCATAGATGTTAAGCGTTTCTTTAGCCACTGACACTACTTGATGTGTCCTTTCCAAGAAACGACAGGAGTTTAGGCCATCTGAATGGGTCATGGAACAATGACAATCCCCAAAGTCCATACCCCACACTTTGACCGTTTTATCAGCAGAGCAGCTCACCAATAATGTACTATCGCTAGAAATGTCGATGGACACGGGCGGGAGTGAATGGCCATACATTGACAAATGAAATTTCAAAGTGTCCAAATAAAACATTTTGATTGTATGATCCATTAGACCAGCAGCAACGAATTTCATATCAGGGCTGACTTTAACGCTGAGAGCAGTTTCTTGTACATTAAGTTGTCTTTTCATTTCAAACTTTAGACCTCCTTCAATTATTAGATATTCGTAAAATTGGAGAAACGAACCACAACATGCAACAAAGCCCATATTATTTGGAAGAATGTCAATATCCCAAACACTGAAAACAAATAACAAAATAATAAACCACACACACACAATACAATCTCATACTTTTAAATGTGAATTACGACGTATCTATCATATAGAGATCATTAATGATTACCTATCATTTCCACAGGGCTCAACATAAGTTATTTTTCCAAGCGGAATGTCACCAATGAGCAGTTTCCCACAAGATGTACCAGCTACAAAATGTCGATCGCCAGGACAAAACTTGCAGCACAAAACTGCATACTCATGGAGAATAGACAAAATGCATCCCATATTCGTCCTGCAAAAAAACAAATTACTTTTAGTTACTTGGCTGTCCCATTTCCATTCGCATAATACCTATATACATGAAATTAGTCATTATACCTATTCCAGACCCTGAAGCAGTCGCCAGATGCGGTTAAAATGGCAGTTTTGTCACTAGAAAAGCATATCCCTCGCACAATTTTTCTATGCCCGTCGAATCCCAGAAGCTCCGGTTTCCGATCTTTCCAGTCTTTATTGTCATCCGAAACTGCCTCATTTGAGAAAGTAATTACTTCCAGTTGGTTGGATGGTAAAGTACAGATGATCTATTAGGAATTATAAAATATAAGTCGTTAAATTATATTGATTTTTTTAGATATAAAAGATTTTATATACGTTCGATGAAAGCAAATCAATTACCTTTATAATATTCTTCTCCACTACTCCGTCGATAGACTTGATCTTTTCTTCAGATGCCTTTGTAGTAGGCCCGCGACGAATGAGGTCACGCAGTATGATAGTACTGCTTCCATCAGGAGTTTTCTTTAGGCGTTTTTTCCTTTTCTTGTTGGCTTCATCATCATTGTTGATGTAAAAAGTTTCAATAAGTTGAGATTTGGTGCCGACAGTTACAAGATGATTCCCAACAATTTTAACCAAATGTACACGGTCGTGTGCAGTACGCATAAGTGTTCCGAATTCTTCTGTTGTCCACTGAAGGGAGTTAGATTCATCCTGGCTGATTCGCATAAGGCGTAACTGAGACTCGGCCGCAATGATTATATCATTCCAAACTGCAAAATCCTTGACTGCAATGTCAAATGGAATTGTATGGACAGCATCTTTTACGGTCATGTCCCATAAGCGAATAGTAGCATCAGTGGAGCTAGAAATTAGGTAGGCAGAATCCTTCCAAAATTGTAAATGAGTGACAGAACCCTTATGAGCTGTAAATTTGACCACGCCAACTTCTCCGACGCAATCCCAAACAACGATTCGTGTATCCTTGCTTCCAGATGCCAACAACGTGCCTGAATCATCCCATGCCAAACTTGTGACAGAACTCTTATGTCCCTCAAATGTGATTCTAGGTTCTATCACCGACTCGCCACTTCTGTCTGTTATATCGTAAATACTGACGGATCCATTTAAATGACCGACAGCCAACAAAGTTGAATCGATGTTAGGTTCAATCACCACGGCAGGAGAATCACAGTTTAGAGTTGCAACCTAGTTTATAAGTAAAATGTTAACTGTACAGGAACCAGATTTACAAACCAAAATTTAGAGCATTGAATTTTGAAAAGTTACCAACCTTTCGTTGAAAACGAGTGTCCCAAACCAGAACAACATTGATTCCACCAGTTGCCACAAAACGACTTTGGGGTTTTAAATACGAAGAATTGCATGTTTTTGCTGCAACCACGCCAAAAAGGCCAGCAGAAGCGAATCTCAAGTACTGCTTTGTTAACCCCATTGCTGAATTACAGTTAAAAGTATTTTGAACAAAAACTAAACTCCGAATAAATGTGGCCTACTTTTTTAACCTTGAATTTTAGTATATATTTTTCATCCAAGCTGAAAATGACAACTTGAATTGAAGTAGGGCACTTCGAAAAACTAAACTTAAATTGCAAAATGGTAACTGTTAGTGGTACCGCACTAAAATGAAAAATATAAATCTACGTATTTGCTCAGTACTACAAAATTGGAATTATGCTACATTGAAACTAAACATTTGTTAACTAAACATCACTTCAATCAATTCAAAGACAATCTCTGATATCCCTTTTATTTAATAACTCCAGCTTGACTCATCAACTGCTCGTTGTTAGCAATCTGAATTTCCTGAAAGCGCTGACTAACACGTTGATTAGCTTTGATGAATTTTTCAACACAAGCAGTGGTACACCGATCCTCTTGGTCTTTGATGGTCCTTCCGGTGAAGTCCCAAATGCAAGCTCGGAAGCAGAGTTCAGAAACTCGATTGAAGTTTTGAAGGAATTCCCTGAACGTGTTAACTTGGTTGGGATCTATCGCATTGATGTCTACTTGTTGACTAGAAGAAACGGACATGATGTTCACCGTAATACACTTTTAATCACAGTGTATTCTTGATGAGCAATTAAATATTTTCTTGTAGAGTCCCCTTCTCATCTGCAAAACAAAACAAAAAAAACACTTGTCAACACAGCCGAAATTGAAATGGCCATAAATCATCAAGCCCTATCATATTTGTAACCAAATCTCCGTTTTTGTAAAAATTAAAGTTAAGAAATAATTAACTTACCAGAAAAATCTACTTGTTTTATTTCACTCAGAAGTTTCAGATTTCACTGAAGCATGCAACAAAATTGCACATGTTGCATGTGCCTATGAGATGAGAAATAGCATAGACAATGTGCATCCTCTTGTGACTCCTGCCAATCCTGCCCAGCCAACAAACTCGATGACTGCTTCACAACCATTATATTAGGGAGGCTGAACAAAGACCTACAGAAACGTTGGATTTGTTGATCAAAATTTGATCTATTGATCCTAGCACTAGTATATCGCCCACTAGTTAGTTGGTGTATGTTGGAGATTGCAAAGATCATAAGATGCATTTAAATATGTCCATAAATGGATTTTTTGTAACATAGAACACCACAGCCGCAATTTGCTATATTTCACTAAACCATTTTTTTTTCAATTCTTCTTTCTTCAAAACTAACTCTGGCAGTTAGGCCCTTGTGTTTAGACGTGTAATTATAGCCAAATGAGCTTCAAACACCTCTGAATTGCCTCAAATTTTAATTTTTAAACTTCGTCAGATCATCAGAACCGTAAGAGTTGGCTTCTCTGTTCCCGGCCTTGTTTCTTGATATGATGTCATGATGTGGACGTGATATAAGCATTTTGGTTCATGTGTTATTGCTTGAGGTTGGATTGATTGATCATCAATCATCATTAGTAGCATTTGAAACGGCAATTTGCCATGAGTTCATTAATGTTTGTATGATATTTACAGTATGGAAGATGAAGATTAGTCCTGATTATAATGGGAAGTACAAAAAACATACTGCAAGCATACTTTTTTAAAGTACGAAGAATGTAGGACATTTAAAGTCTTGCAACGCACGAGTCTTTTGAATTAATATGTATGTTTGTCATATCATTTGAGTGCAACATTGTTTCTAGACTTTAATAGGCACATACTGATAGTATTTTCTAAATTCTAAATGAAAACTAACCTCCCCAGTCTACGTTATTAGACTTAGCCTTAACAATTGAAACCGGTTCCTAACTCAAGGTTGTTGTTGTTGCATCTCAAATACAACAGTTGCTTTCCAAAATGCAGGGTTTTGGGGCTAGGACTCAACGCTTGATGAAAAACATGCCTTCGTTTTGAATATTTATTGTGGTACAAGGTCAAAATTTTGGGGTTTCTTATAGATGCAAAATTTGTGTATAAATTCATAGTATCTCTTCAGAATGTTCTGTTGTTCGAACAGAAACGGAACCTTACCTAGTTTGGATCTTGCACGGCCATAGATGTACAATATTATAGAAAGCCAAGCCATAGCCATCCTTCAAGCCAACAACAGCATAAAAAGTAAAGCTGAGTTAGTAGTGGGTTAGGTAGGTAGGATTGCCTAAAGAAATACATGATCCGAATCACTCTGTTTTTCCTGTAGTTCGTTGCTCTTGTCTTTGTATTACTAATGCATGCTTTTTTATGTATGTACTGAACCGTCTGTGTTCACTTTATATCAAAAAGTTAAAAAGTTTTTGCTTTTTACATGCACTGTGAATGATACCTAAAATTTAAAATGTATGTTCACCATATCTTAATATCCCCATCTTAAGCATAACTGTGAGTGATTTTTGCTTACATGCATTACGAGCAACATGCATGAATATCATATTTCAACATTCATTTTGGCAATGCAAGATCTTCACCTGAAGTTTTGACTTTTCATATCACCAATATTGCTACATTACTTCAGAACTCGTTGGGAGAAGGAGCTGGTTTCTAATCTTTTAGCAAAACAATAAGTTTGTTTATTCATCTCAATTTTGAAAAACTGAAAATACTAGAACTCGACAAAAATATAGTTTTATAACCATGTTGCTGTTTTTGTTGGTGTTGTTCCTATTAATTTTATATTTTACTCTTGATGTCCACTATTTTCTTCGCGTGGCTGCAAGTTTCGTTTTTGCCAAATTTTTCCGCAAAAAGATTTCGATAACAGATCCCTCTGAAATTTATGGTGAGTTGGTAATTTTATATTTCCTCGTTTATTATCAAGCATTTATTATGTTTTATAATGTTTAATAATTGTCATTTAAGGAGTCGTACTGACCCCCGATCTTGACTTCATGTTCACCCACATGAATAACAGTAGGTACTTAAGGGAATATGATTTTGCGAGATTTGATCATGCCACCAGGTATTTTTAAGCATTACTTACAGAATATGTGAATACCTAAATATGTGAATACCCTGAATGTAAATATGTGAATTTTGTGAATACAGAACTGGCGTAATGGACGAAGTATTGAAGCGTGGTGGTAGTTTTCCTGTCAGCGCAATTACTATACGCTACAGATTGCCGGCAATGCTGTTTTCGCCTTATAAGGTAGACATGTAAATTATACGTACTACAACGAGAAATGTATTTTGGAAATGTGTATTTATGCTGCTAATTCATTTGATATAGATTGTAACTCAACCAGTTTATTGGGATACCAAGTTTATTTACCTGGATCAACGACTTGTTACACTAAAAGATGGAATTGTCAGAAGCGTCGGATATACCAAAATTGCATGCGTCAAATTCGACGGAGCGGAAATTATCAAAAAGCTTTTCCCAGATGTGACGAAACCAGAAATGCCAGAAGATCTCAAGAAATGGGCTGAATCATGTGAAATTTCCAGCGAAATGATGAAGAAATCCAAATAATCACAGGCCGTACAAGGTCAAATGAACTTGGGAAAATGTTGTTAAGAATCTTTATGAGCTCAATTGTTTTGTAAGTTAGATCTAGACAAAAAAGCAAGACGCATAATGTATTTTTAATGCAAGCGGTGGAAGCAATCCAATAATATACGCTAAATAATACCGTCATGTACTTATGATTTACCAATTTTTAATCGTTTCACGTGCTGACATTAGATTTCATTGTTATTTTTTCAATAAATTTTAATAACCAAGACGGGATTTTTTATATTGAATTTCATTTCTGTTGGCTTGATAAACTCAACATGTGCTCATCATCAGGTATGCTGTATATACCTGATTCTTTTTTGTATGTTTGATTGTTGGATAAACATATCATGGAATTTCTCAAACCCTCAAAGCATGTTGCATATCGTGGGAAATTAGTTGCCCAACTCATCACAATGCTTTTCAAACTAGACTAGTTAGCGTTTATATAGTGGTGTGTGCATGTGATTCATAAGTTTACAGACAAGAATTCTATTAACGCTTGAATTCTCATCCTTCCCGTGCATGGGTTCTGGTGTAAAACTCCAATCATGCATCAACAATCACGTCAACTTCCGTTTGTGTGAAAATGGGATGGGAAAAAGAATTGTTAATTGATATACTACTAATGCTTACATTGGATTATAGTAAAGAACGGGTTCACAACTGACGGCTGAGTCTCATTTAATATAACCATACATACTGTGATGTATGAGTACAGACGTATTTCTGATTGTGTGAACATAATAGAACATGAATCATAAGTATTCATCAGTATTAACATGAATGCAATTCCAAAGAATTTCCAACTAAAACTTGCGTGTTAAGAAACCCCCAATTTTCACTTTTCTGGAACATTAACTAGGTTCTTTGATTAATTCTCTACATGGAACGAAGCGAGGATGATGGTTACAGAATTTGGCGATGGAGGTTTTTCTAAAAGTTTAATAAGTATTTAATGACTAATCCGAGTCACAAACCGTAGTTTTAACTGAAACATACATTAATGAACATATTAGTAACCCGTGTACATTTATGATATTCAGTTACTTAAACAGTCGAAGAAAAAGGCACTGCACTGACCTCAGCACCAAAATAACTTATCAAAATGGAGTTTTCTACTTTAGTGATTTCCTTAATCGTGATATTAATCGTGCTGCTAGTTATAGTATATCTTATTGATATAAACTATTTCATGCGAACAATAGTTGTGGTACTGTATGCCTACTTTGTAAGGAAATCGTTGAGTATCCTCGACCAATCAGTTGTCTCTGGTAAGAAAAAAACAGCAAACAGCAATTTGAAGCATCATTAAATTTCCATAAATTGACACGTAATGTTTTCTCGTTTTCAGGTAGAGTTTTGCCCTTTGACGCAGGTTGGTGAATGATAGAAACAGAATTGGATATATAGTACCTGCGGAATAACTGCAGAAAATACATGGTGTAGACGTCCTATGGTATAGAAACTCTAAAGTGCAGAAATGTAAATGAAGTAGAAAATGCTAAAAGAGACATGATTCATAATTTGCATAAATCTTACAAATCTGAAGACTGTAAGAAGATTTTACATACTTAAAAATGAAAATGGTCATGACATGGCATTTATTTCATTCATTTCATTCATGATATTCTACCACGTACTCAGTCAGATGGTAACATCCTACAAAATATCTCAGTAATTGATCATGGCAGATGAATAGTACGCAGTGATTTTCCGTCATGTGAGCGAAGATACAAAATCTCCTAGATGCTCCCAGAGCCTTATACAAGCTTGATAATACTAACACGCTCAATAAAATAAGTTTTAACAACAAGCGAAAATGAACTAAAATCTCAATAATTTTCTGTAAGCTGTATTTCTACAAATATTCCTTAATTTTTCTATTAATTTATTTGCTACAATCATTCCGCAGGTACTATATATCCAATCTCTGCATTTCTGCTTCTATAATTATTCCGCTCTACAATAATTGGACTTTCTATAATCCTTCTGGCACCTGTTTTACTCAGATACACTTCTTACGCACATGAACAATGCAAGATGCTTAAGAGAATTTGACTTTGGGAGATTGGATTTCTTAACTAGATGTGGATTAGTAAAATATATTATTTGTGAAAGCCCTCAAAAGCAACCGCTGTATGCTGTGGCTCATGTTATTAGATATCGTCGCCCGCTGCATATGTTTATGAAATATAAGGTATTTATTTACTTAATCAGTAATTAGATATGCAAATGCCAAGCATCCAATTACTTTAAAATCTTGAAGACGATTAATATAACGATGACTGCTGTTTCAGATTGTTACAAGAGCAGTACATTGGGACGACCAGATAATGTATTTCGAGCACAAGATTGTCACATTCAAAGACAACATGGTTCGCTGTATCGGCTACAGCAAAGCTATATTTCCCTTTAGAATTGAAGACTTTTTGGAAAAGTATCATCCTGGAACCGAGAAGCCAGAACTACCCTCAGATTTGGAAATTTGGATGAACTTTATCCGAGCAAACGGACTAAACTCCAAGAAAAGAAATGAGGCAGATACTGATACCGAGCAGGAAGTATGGGCACTAGGCTAGAGTGAAGTTGTAGCAATTTTATTTACCAAACTGAATAATACTCCTAAAAGACTGGTTGTACTAGCTTCGTTGTATTTACTTTAAGACAATAATTAAGTAAAAAATAATGTAATAATTTGTTTCTGCAAACAAGAGAGAGCTTAATGGATTGAGGAAAGGAATACGTTTGAATTGGAGTAGAATAGATTCTTCCAACTCCGAATCATTATTGTTCGATTAAATTATTGACATTGAGTATGTGACAAGCATCTGAGTTGAAATTCCTATATCAATGATATAATATCATTACAATAAGCATTGTATTTCATACGAATACGAGAGTAATAAAGCAGTTACCCAATCCAACCCAATATGGCCCACAGTATTTTTACAAATGATAACGTGTCATTCTGCATAGAAAACATCACGAAATATTAAAATTACACTGAAAAACACAGAAAAAAATGAGTCAACGACTAAAGTCCTTGCTATACACAAAGAAATTTCTCTTTGCCCGTCTGAAACACTACTTTCACCTTCATACATAACATTCTATGCTGAGTCAGTCAATCGGATAAGCCGAGTACAATCCGGTCTGGTCCGAAATAGTAAAGTGAAAGGAAAAGCATGCATGTAACCTCTCACTTCTTGCTTTCTCATACATATACCCGGTTTTGTCTGGCTGTAAAGCAAATTTTAATCGAAACATGAAGGAAATTGATTATGCATAATGTTTATCCAGCACTTGTCTCTTACTACAGTTGAGGATAAGTTTGTTTGCCTTTTTCCTTACCAGTAAAATACAGAAAGAATATTTCTATTGTACGGAAAAGGTATTCAAATAATGAATAGAACAATCAGTGCGAAAGCTCACATAATCAACTTTCATTTTCATTTGTAATACTCATTCTAATATTTTCCGATTACATAATATTATTTGATATTTCAAGAAAAATCAAAGAAATTCAATAGTTTCAGTTTAACAAGATGTGGTCAATGTGTGGAGCATTATTATTCACTTATTTCATGGTTGATGTTCATTACTATCTTCGAGTGGCTTTAATTTTTCTTACCGGAAAATACTGTCGAAGACGGCTGCGGTTCACTGATGCATCTACCGTTTATGGTAAGTAGTAGAAATGATATAAGAAATGGATCTACAGAATAGAAATTTCAAGTTGAAATTATAATTTCCAATTTGATTTTCAATATTTTTGAAGGGATTGTACTGCCATCAGGTGCCAGAATTCTTGTCTAATCGTAGTTAGTGCTTGCAGTAAGTAGTCTAACTCGATCTAATGGAAAATTAGTATAAGCGAATTTTAGTATAAAAGTGCTTTAGTATAACCCGGAATAATAGTATAAAGCATAAATTGCAGAAACTTTATTGAATCTTTTTCAAAACATAAATTATAAAACAGCCATTACTATTTCTGTATCATTTAGTTTTGGGAACAAAATTAATCTTAGATCGGATAACACTATTTTTTTCTTCAAACATGACTTGTTTGTTTTTCTTATACAAAAATTCCGCTTATACTAAATCTCCATTATACTAACGGGCTTGGACTATTTACTGCAAGCACTAACTACGATTAGACAATAATTCATCGATCCATTGCCAATCAGATGCAGATTTTTTGTTCACGCACATGAATAACGCGAGGTACCTGAGGGAATACGATTTTGCAAGATTAGACCACGCTACCAGGTACCATTTTATTTTTAAGGCTATGTGAAACCAAAGTTAGGGGATTTTCGGCATTCTTCCGTTTTTTCTGGAATAAAAAGTAAACTACAATAGCCATCCGGATTCTGTAAACTACATGAAGAAGCCAGATAGTTAATGTATACACCCAAACGTTTGTGGATTGATTGTACATTCCATGATCCCAAAACCCGGGATCAAACTTTGTTACCCGGTTTTCGGGGAAAGACCCGTGTTCTGACAACATGGAACATCCAATCATTATGTAAAAGCTTATCATATACAACAACTAATGCTCTTTCAAATTTATAATTGAAAATGGGAAAAAAATTAATATTTGACCTTTTTTTAAACAAAACAAAAATTCAAAAAAAATTTTTATTTTGTTTAAAAAAAGGTCAAAAAATTAAATTTTTCCCATTTTCAATTATACATTTGAAAGAGCATTAGTTGTTGTATATGATAAAGCTTTTTACATAATGATTGGATGTTCCATGTTGTCAGAACACGGGTCTTTCCCCGAAAACCGGGTAACAAAGTTTGATCCCGGGTTTTGGGATCATGGAATGTACAATCAATCCACAAACGTTTGGGTGTATAAATTAACTATCTGGCTTCTTCATGTAGTTTACAGAATCCGGATGGCTATTGTAGTTTACTTTTTATTCCAGAAAAACGGAAGAATGCCGAAAATCCTCTAACTTTGGTTTCACATCCCCTTAAGCATCACTTAGAGATTATGTGAATATCTAAATATGTGAATTTTGTGAATACAGGTCTGGTGTGATTTCTGAAATGCTCAAAACTAGAGGAGGCTTTTTTGTTGCTGCGCACACAATCAGATACCGACAACCCGTCATGATGTTTTCTACATATAAGGTTTTTAAATTGCAGCCCTAAGCTGTTCTGATCTGAACTGATCGAAATTTAGTAGTTGATGAGCTATTTAAATATAATATATGTTCTTCTTTGTAGGTACTGACGAGACCAATCTGGTGGGATAAAAAATACATATATTACGACCATCGGATAATAACGCTAGCGGATGGGGTCATCAGAAGTATTGGCTACAGTAAAAGTTGCTGCGATAGCTTTGACGTGGAGGAATTCATAAATGGAATACATCCTGGAGTTGACAAGCCACAAATGCCTGATGACATGGTAAAATGGCTGGAATTCAACAAAGCATCAAGTGATAGAATGAAAAGGTGTCTAACAGAAAAAGAAACAGAGAGTACTTGCAAATCGAAACAGGGTTAAAAATATGTTCAATTTATTACTTTTACCTCTTACTTTTTACCTATTTATGGAAAGATACGTGTTTTACCAACCTAATATATATACTTTATCAAAAACGAAATATTTACTGGGTAAAACTAACATTTCTAATTTTTTCGATGGATTAATAACCACTGGCTATTTCTATTATTTAATATGAAAAAGTGCATTACTTGTGTTAAGATGAGGGTAACACAAAAAATACATTTTATGTATCTGTTTTAATATGTCATGTCTACATCCTCAACATAAGATGAGTTACGTTAAGCACGAAGTTGCAGGTCAAAATCTATAAATGTAAGACAAAGTTACGGTGAACCAATTGCATAGATTATATGCAAACGAACTATGTATTAAAAGTCAAAGAAAATTAGAAATCCTTAGTTTGTGATATTGTATAATATAACCTTCACCTTGCAGCCTTCTTTAAAAAACGTGGTTTCATTTCATATCGTGCTTGCTGACAATGATTTGATTGATGAAAGAGTGAAGAAGTTATCATTATGATTCCAAAGTTTAAGTGTATCTTCATAAAGTCTTATTTATGTGTATAACTATCCATGATGTACATAAAAAGAGCTGTTAAAAATCCAGTCGGGTTTAATTGTTATGGAATAATGAAAGCATTCAAACATCAGTACCTAAAAGTTTGTAAATGTAAATGCATCTTTCATTCACTTTCGTGTGCCATGTAGACAAATTTCATTTTTTACAGTCTGTATTCACATCTAAACATGTGGCATAAGTTTTGCGTATATCGCTATTGAATTTTGTTCTAAGAGTTTTCATTTTTTGCTTACGAGACACACAGTAGTTACTCACAATGGTCACAATTAATGCAAAATCTCTTGAACCTTTTACCCACACTCAAACAAGCTCTCCTTTACATGTGCGTACGTGTAAAGATTTTACAGAGTATTTTATGCATGTAAGGTTCGTATGCTTGCCGATGGCTATTCAACCATCATATTCGTCCTAACGATGATGTTGATGTTGGATGTGTTTTGTGCACTTGAACATGTTCTGAGACAACAAACCGTAATGCATTGCGAAGACCTCACATGCGACATTGAATTCGACTTTGTAATCTGTACATAAGTCTTGAGTGCATATTATGTAGTCGTGCCCATTCTCACAATTCTGTTTTTTTGCAACAGTCAAGTAATACTGTTTTTTGCGTTCGAGTGTAAATTTTGTGTTCCCGTGCAAGGAATATTGCTGGTTTTCATTGATCTGCTGGGCACATTTTCAAAAAACTGTCATGGATTTGATTAAAGGAAATTGGAAGCTGGCAACTGGGTTTGTAGCAGCAGCAGCAACCGGAGCTATCGCTGGAATGGCTGTTTCTGAACTGAGGAAAGACAAAATGAAAGAATCCAATGTTGCTCCACAGAAATGGATCCGTGTGGGGGCTGTTTGTGAGCTGATTTTGTATCCGATCAAGTCCTGCAAAGGCGTTAGCGTCCATGAGGCGCATTGTACCAAAATCGGACTCAAAGGTAAAAAGTCAAGTCATACTACTAAAAATGCATTACTGTTTAATCCAAATGAACACTTTCGTCCCGTTTACCTGTATACAGCATCCAAGTACTTGCGTGACCGCATTTTCATGGTTGTGAACGATCGCAATGCTTTCCAAACCCAAAGACAAATTCCCAAGATGGCTTTGATTAATGTCACCATCAATGAAAATAGGATAATTCTCACCAGTCCAGGATTTGACTCTCTAGTTTTTATTCCTCCAGAGGATAAGCCAGAGTTACGAAGATCATGCCGGTTAGTTGGAAATACTAATTTCTACTACTACTACTACCGTTTATGAGTTAGCTTTTGAATGGTTGTTCGATTGTTGGCTTTTAAATTATTACACAGGGTGTTTGAAGACAGAATTGCAGAAGCCTTAGATTGTGGTGATGAAGTTGCTAATTGGTTATCAAAGTTCCTAGAGATGGATGGACTACGATTACTTTACCACTATCGAGAAACAACTCAACGTGAATTAACCTCGTTGCAGCAGAAGTTTCCTCATTTCTCTCCAGAAGATAAAGTACGTTCATACCTCTATTGTCCCAAGGTGTAGTAACTAATTAGCATAAACAAAAATGTGTTTTCTAAGGGTGCCTTCTCAGATCAAACATCTTATATGCTCATGAGTGAAGAGAGTATAAAAATGCTTAACACAAAGCTCGATAAGCCTGTGAGTCACAGAAATTTTCGCCCCAGCATACTAGTTACGGGGGTCGTCGACCCTTTTTCAGAAGATTATTGGGGGTATATTAGAATTGGAGATTATGGACCTGTTTTCAAGTCTTCGAAACCATGTACCAGGTAATTCAAATGAGTTATTGAACAATTCTGAAAACGGTCATTTTTTGCATGATGTGGATTCGCCATGTTGTTGCATATTTTCACAGGTGCAAACTTACAACTGTTAACCCAGATAATGGCGTTTTTGATGCAAAAGGCGAGCCCCTCTCCACATTAACAAAGTAATATTCGATTATTCTATTTTTATCTGAACATACCTCATTCAAGTGCTAAAAGAAGCTTCCTCGTTTACAGGTTGGTTCGAACTTACGGAAATAAAACAGTCGATGAACTGGTTGGGAATCAAGCTGTCATTGGATTACAGCTCGGAATAATACAAGGTGATGGAGGTACCATTCGTGTTGGCGACCCTGTGTTTGCTGCTGTTCTTTAAACTAAATGAAGGACACTTTAAAGTTGCTTGTGCTCCTTCCACAAGAAAGATACACCAGCGAATTAATCAAATCCATTTAACTGCATCTATGATATTTGTGTTTTTTTCTTCTCCTCTTTTCAGATAGATATACAAATTTAAGTAATATGGAATGTTATGTGAAGGTAACTATGCTTAGTCATTGACACATATGGGGTACTATGTCAGCTCTACTTTATTTGCACAATTTGTCTACATATTGGTACTTATGTAGTATGTCAGTCATTTCTGAGGATATTATTAACATTTTTGTAATAAAACCTAAATGCTTAAACAAAGAGGTACCTACTGTTTCCAATTTCAAGCGGAACGTTTCAATGCTCTTATTTTGACAAACACTGCAAGTGCACAGTAGCATAAATGTGGACATCTGCCATTTATGACGTACGTACGGCAATAAAAGTGGCTAGCGAGAGCGAGCATGTAATTTAATCCATGTGTTGTGACATCCGAGATGGCAAGCCTCGCCCAAATATTAGTTTACTATTAAATTCCACAGGAATTGCGATGAAAGGGTCGTTTCGTAACATTGCTTCCCTCGTGCTATTATTATTTGCACCAAACATCGGTCTTCCCATTTGGTTCTGTTTTATGCTGCGTATTTTTGCACGCTTCCACATTCGATGAAGTTTCATAGCAGCAATAGTCCAAATTGATTGCCTTCGACGAATTCGACACCAGGCTCGGAAAGAGTAGAAGTATATGAGTTCAATAACGCTAAGGGTACTAAAACCCATGCAAAGTCCTAGAATACCACCGGTGTTGGCTGCATGCAAAAAAGTGAAAGTCACAGTTATTATATTTTCAATTCATATAGTAATAATAATAATAATAACTCGAGTGAGGCGAACCTATTAAATCGACCCATCCATACAACTCCTTCCTAACTCTGGCATAAGTACTGTCTTGCACAAAGAAGATGTGCACAATGGAAACTTGATTTTTGGCCCTTTTAATGTAAAATACATATTATCTCTGAATACATTACTACGTGCGTGTGGTTGATTCTGACAAATTATGACACGCCATGCTATTCAACTTTTTTACCATTTAGCTGTTGAGTTATCACTGTCCACCCATATATTTGCGTCTCGCGGAATGTTTGTATAGGAAACTTCTGAAAAGTATTCCAACTCTGTGCATGGGGGAAGGCAGTAATTGCAGACGGATTTTGCCCCCGCTTGTAAAGCAGTCTCTGTTATTTATAAGAACTTGATCTGATGTTCTGAATTAAATGCATTTTAATATTTACTTTTGGATACCACTTACTTTTAGCACCTTCAACGCACTCGAACTTTCCTGGTCCGCACAAATCTCTCGTGTCATCTCCTGTGAAATTATTAATTTCCTATGGTTTATCACAATATCTTGCAAATGTGATAAAAAGACATTAAAAACAGACGTACTTGGCATGTTGTAGCGGACACAGCCGCAGTTAGAATACGTTATGTTTGCAATGCACTCTTCAATGCAGTTAGAAACAGTATAGTACTTGTAGTAGGCTAGTTCTTTCTCTCCTTGAAAGTAACAGTTTCGCTTTTCCTAACAAAAATTGTTTATATATCTCATAAACAGTGTATCTATAAAATAAATGATTGTATAATGATTAGAATGGCTGTATTACCAGCTTGAAATCTTTAATATCAGGGTCAGCCAGTGTAATTTCTGGTTTAATTCCAAGAAAAACCTCAGTATTTGGTTTGATGGCTATTCCCAAATCCATTACATGTGGGACATCTATAGGTAAATGAGGTGCCAACTATCCCAATAAAACAAATCGTTAGAGTACGTAGCTACTTATGATGTATGGTACAGAAAAATATTACTAACTCTTACTCGAAACCCAACGCTATCACTTGAGGTGCAAAAATATTCACCTAGATCAGGATTTAACAGTATTGATAAACCATATGTCTTTCCAGCTTTTATCTGACGTCTTGGGAAAGTTCTCATTGGTTTCTCTGAATCGCTTCCTTGCACCAGAAATCCACTCTCCTCAGCTTTCCATTCGGACCATTCTTCTATTTCCTTTTGGTCATCTCGCGAATCATTTCTTGCACATCATTATTAAAATAACATTGGCATAAATAAATATATTCAAAAGGTTAGTATTATCCCAAAGATAGTTTAGCTCTTACAAATGCCTATATAGTAAAGTTGGAGGGACCATATTGAAAACGCAGCATTCCCCAAAGTCAGTTTCGATTGGTTTAAAGAGCTCGTTACAGTTGACAACTTCGTCATTCCACATACACTTTAATAGCATTTCAGAGCATTGCTGTGATGCCTAGAATATGGATTGAAGTGAAGTTGCAGTTTACCCCATTAGAAGTAACAAGATGTTGTCGATAATACAGAGATATCCTCCATATCGTTCCGAATATGATTAAGTTTACGCTACTATATTCCGACCAGCATCTTGAGGATGGATTCATAAACCCCATTTCTAATAATTACTTACTTTTCGCAAGAAGGTAACAACGTCCCTTTGTTCATCATCTCCATCACCTATTTGAATCATTTTCAAAATCTCCGGATCCACACTGCCATGATTTAATGAAAAATTAAACCGCTTGCTGAAACTCTGTGATGACTTACACACCTACGAATTCAAGAATTCAATGAAATATTTGAAGCTATCACAATGGTTGTATAATTAGTGAAATTTTTCCATAAAACAGACATGATCGAGGTAGTAAACGTTCTTTCTTGCGTCCAAAGTTTCAGGATCTGTATTATTTTGCTGTGCAGTGGCTATGTACATTTCTGCTTTGCTCCGAAGTACCTTATTCATGTTGCATGCTGAAAATATTGACTAACTTTAAAAGGAAACCTTCAAAATGATGTCTTACTTTGTAAGTGAACTTACTTGTGATGGCAGGAAACGGAATCTGGTCAACAGTGGTTTCAAATGGCTGAAACGTAACTACAAGTGGGGTGCTCAGGTATTTAATCCACAAATCAGATATTAACCAACCAGCCGCAAAAATTGCAACAATAAACCCAAAGAGCCAAAATATTCTACATGGGGCAAAGTAAGATGTGTTTAATTAATTTTGATTTTCAAGCCAATCGATTATTTAAGAAAAGTATAGAAACTATGCGGTTTGACTGATTACCTTTCAGTTAAATGCCTTTGAGGTTGACAAATGTACTTCATTCCATGTAATGAAGTATCTAAGCAAAAGTCGACTGTGCTACTTGGATATTCTGGATCCGGCTCCCACCAACACAGTTTGGTGGATTCACAACATTTACTACTTAACACACTATCTCGGTACTTTCTCCGTACGCTTCCTTCCGTTACTGACATTATTGGTGCTGAGTGCAGAGTAGGGAGACTGCTACTTCTGTACATTCCATCGCCAATATCGCCATCGTAAGAAACACTTATTCGTTTGATGGAGCCCATCTTTGCAGCTTCAAAAGCAACGGTCAAATTTGAAATGGGAGAAAATGAAACACTAGTTGATTCTTCAACATGTGAATTGAGTCTGATAAGAATTCACCGAGTTCTTTTTTACCAGCAGCATGCTGGGTTTACTTTACTACACTAATGAATAAATCTAGAACCACCGCATGAGAGGAAACTCTTTTCTAACGTGTCTCACTTTGCACTGATTTTCATTTTTGTTACATATGTATGTACTTATGATTGCAGGTTTTATTGACCAGCAACTGAAACTGGTATTCTCCTTACGACAAAAACTCAGGTATTAGCTACATTGCAGGATCGACAAGGACACGCTACTTAATTTTCAAATTAGCTTTCCCGACCACAATTTTACAACCCAGACACTTCCTATTAAAAATGTAATTCTGATACTAATATTGAGAAACAGAAACCCCATTTCTTATAGTCAACGTCAAGTAGATTGTGTTAAAGTGCAAATTTTGTCCAATAAAGAATTGCTGTAACAGGAAGTACAATATATGTTCCCAAGGAATGTCAATTCAATACATCAAAATCCACACTTCCGGACAGATAACAATATTCCAAACTGCTTGGATATGTTCCATCCGTGACTACCTACTTGGGTACACTTGGATTGTTTTCCAGACAGACATAATATAGCCAACCCGGTTTAATGCCGAATTTTTCCACATGTTGCAACTTGCAAGTTCGTTAGAAGGAGAAAATTCATCATATTCCATGGAAGTCATTATGCCCACACGAAAGGAAATTACATATAATACGGTCTGGATCGTCATCTACATTTGACACGCTACTCTTCTTTCTCTCCTATGAAACGTAATTAAATACCACACCTTAGCACTAAAATGATCCTGGGTATGGGATGACGGTAAGCCAAAGTAATATTCGACAAGCAGCAAGAGGTTTTCTCTTTTATGAAATGAAATGCAAGTTGTATTATTAGTGATTAGAGGATGCATATGAGCATACCCCAATCTCCAAATGCAATCATCAAAAACCCAACGGAACTTGTTTTATTCCCATATTCAACAGGATCTGACTTTATTTGCTATACTTCCATGAGCTTATAAAAATATGATGTAGATGACATTACGTTGTAAATTTAATCGCACATAATAATAGTAGTAGTGGATAATCAAAGTCTTTATTACAAAAACGCCCAAATATATACAATTGCAATTATGAGAAATTAAACAATAAATGTTGGCTTTACTAGTGCATCCCAGTCAACTTGCTTCGTGTAAACTTCATGTTCAAGCCACTCTTCATAGCCCAGTTTGAAAGTTTCAGACAGCTTCACCTCCGAGGATTCAAGATCACCAACTTGGATTTCAGTAGACTATAGAACAGTCCAATTTAGAACCAAACAACGTCAATTTTCAAAAGTCTTTTAGTCGTCGTCATACCGTATTTTCGTCACCAGCATCAGGAACATAGTGTCGCTTCAAATACGCTAATACATTATGGGTAAGCTGTTTTTCGACTTCATAATACTCCCAAGGCCAACTCTTAGTATCTTTCACACAAACTAGTGGATCATTCAAACAGAAGCCTTGAATTAAACATATTCCAAATCAGTTATCATAACAAGAAACTTCATATATGTATTTCTACCTGACGCATTGGCTCCCCCTCCCATCCAATCATCCAAAAGTCTATGGCGAACTTTATAATAGACAGCAGAAACAACGTGTTGGTTGCTTCGACGCCATTCCTTCCCCAAGTGTTTACACAGCATCTTTAACAACTTGAGAACATATTGCTGAAATATTGAGTCTCGTATTTTGAGGCAACGTTTTAAACAGTCTGGAGCTTTGAACATTTTGAGCATCTGTAAATAAAATGTTTAGATAATTAATACAAAGACTGGTATTATTTATCAGTGCTCATAGTTTTGCATTAAATACTAACAAATTATGTTTAAAAATGGCAAATATTTGACCATTTGTACCATAACCCTGCTTGATTTTTCTTTCAAAAGCTTGTTAAGAACACGGAGCAAGTTAATGTATGTAAATAAATTTCTCCATGATACACGGGAAGATTCCATTTCAACATTTTCCCGACCAGTGTAATCTTCGGTTTGATCGCAGTAAAGTAAGCTTCCATTCATCACTTTATAACGGCTAGAGACATCTTGAGAACTGTAAGCATCCGTTTTACAACGCTGACATTATAGTTTTACGAATAATAATATTTAGATTTATAAATATAATGATGTCTGCAGCCTACACCACCCTCACCTTTCATGAAAACGTATGCATTTTTCTACGTCCCGATTCAAATATCTTAAAGCTGTTGGTATAAAGGAGGCTGCAACGATTTCTGAAGAAATGCATTCAAACTGGTAGATATGGTTAATTTTTGTGTGCTTCAATAGAAGAAGGAGTACTGCAGCTATAGCTTTCGCAATTATTTGTGCCTGTCTTCTTGAATCCTCTGAACTTGAATAAGTACTGACGGTTCTGTAACTTACATACATGCAATAAGCTTAATGGTAAAACTCGTTATTATTTTGTTGCATAATCAATCATTTCTTATGAGCTTTGGAAACCTTACTTATACACAAACAATCGCTGTTTCATGTGCTTTCTTGGGGTGGCTTCAGATAGGACAGTGACAAGGGATCTAACCGTGTCTTCAAGAATTGGAAGCAAAGCTTCAAATAATTGTTCAGTTTTATCAACAAATGGCTTATTCTCAAAGCGATTTGGAAATTTTGAAACCACATTTTCTTGTTCTATTTGGTGGTTTGCTAATGGAACGTGCAAATACTGAAAAGCGAAAAAAAAGTTTGGATAAAAAAACTGCGAAGAATGGTATGTTTTCAGCTCGTAAAAACAAAAATTACAAAAAGTTAAAGGCACCTCAATAATAAGTTGGATACGTTGCTTCACGGGAACAGGTAGAGAACTAATGGACTGCATTGAATGAAGATTACTTTCTTCTGGTAATGCATTACTTAAGCATCTGTACGCACGTAGACTTTTAATTGATGACTTTGGAGTCCACGGAAGAGATCGTTTGCACACTTAGACATACAAAACGGATTAAATACATACAAAGGGTTAAAGATGATTTAAATTATGTTAAAACATCACGCATAATAATACCTGGAGTTTGAGTAGTTTCTTCCATAACCACATCTGCAAACTGCGCAAGTGACAAATAAACCTCCAACTTTAAATTTTTAAGTATTAAAGCACATGCGAAACAGATTAAGTATGTACCTCCGACCACGTCAACAATTTCTGTCTCGCCATCATTCCACTCCACATCGTCGCGTCTTGTAGAGGTTCTATGTTTCGGCATATTTGTACCGTGTCTTCAATTGTAGGCTTTAAACCTACAGCCTTGCGACATGATTCTGTTAAGCAAGAATGATTTACATCGATGAACGAACTGTATCATTATTTTATACTTATATTCATGATAATTAACCTTTCAGTCTTCGAAGCTCATCTGATCCCCCCAAAGTTAGCAGCAAAATACTTCTTATCAGTAACAGCACCTTCTTCACCAAAAAACACTTTGGGCTTATACTTTTAATTTGATTAAAAATTTTCAAAAGCGTTATGATAACAAGTTCATCCTCGTTGAGATCAACTGTTAGAAATATAAACGGATATTCAACATTTTCCTCATCTTGCGTAGAGTTACTACAAACGAGTAAATAATCAAATTACGTTACTTATTTCATCTATAAATATTTGAAACCCGGGACTAGAGCCAGACTCTTGAGTTTTAACCATTACGATAATTGCAACAGTACACAAAACGTTCAAAGAATTTTCCAAAAACTGAATAGTAAAGTCATTTTCTTCAGGAAGCGTGTCATTCCTACAAGAAAAGTGCATTGAATGAATTAAGAATGTTACATATTATACGTACACAAAAGTAATTGAATCTCACCCAAACTTTTCAAAAACAACTTTAAAAAATGTCCAGACTCGCCAGAATGCATCACTTTCAAGCAGAAGTTCAACATTTACTTCTGTGAGATGCAGTTGGTCCGATAGCGCTGCGTATTCCCCCCAACATCCCTGCAAGAAGACAACAAGTTTGTCAAAATAAGACCTTAAGAATACATTTTTACAACTAACCCCACAAACCTGAACAATATAATTCATTGCCAATAGAGCTTCAAGCTGTTTTCCAGTATCAGCAATTTCAAGTTGATCCAGTAGGTCATGTAGAAAATTGACTTTATCCGCCTTTTCAAGCAATGCCCATTTACAAACATGATGACTTCGGTTTTTTAAAAGGGAGTTGAACGCTTTTAAATTGCTGGAGAAATTGTAGCGTTCGTAGTATCCGTAAATATCGGCTAGCTCATTTTCAAGGGTATCCCAGTCCTTGTACACAAAAGGGATCTTTTTATTTTCATATGAATCTGGATTGCAGCTAGTTTCCTTAATAGGCTCCACACATTCATTGTAAACGGCAGCGTCAACATTAGAGTGAGATAGTTCTTCAGAATCATTTCTCAGACATCCATTTTCATTTACAGCATCCACTAAATCGGAACTTTCAACAGAGCTGGCACAGATGGGGACAAGGGAGGGAATGTCGTTTTCAGGCTCTTCCAACTGTTAAAATTACATTTAAATTCATCTTTTATTTTTTTTTCAAAAAGTTTAGCCTATAGCTAAAGTAAGTTTGTATATAGTGTAGCGTCAAACACAACCTACTGACATAAGCAGGCTAGCTAAATAATACATTACCTGTCGTTCGTTGGGCCAAACTCTCTCTACGGTTGCCATTTAAACACCCAAGTGTGACTTATCAAATCCAAGAAATCCGTTTTTTTTGGCGGGGATGAAACTCAAAAAACAAAAAGCAGACATCTCACGAAGCGAACGACAACTGATCGAAAACTTGTTTATCCTGAAGAGTAATTAATGAATTAATTCAATCTGTTTCAAATAATAAAATATAAAATTCTCTAACATCAACGGATTCGAAAGAGAATGGTCCTTAAAAAATTCGGATCACGGCGATCAAGTGTTTTGATTTACAAGGCCAATTGCACTGTACCACAATGCCCCAAAATCACTGGTGACGTGAATGTTCATCCATTATTTATGGCACAAATTTTTTTTATCATGTAAGTAATCATAGGTAATTATTGCCATTTACACGTACATTAATATGTACGGTACATATATAATTCCTTTCTTGTGAATTTTATGTCCCAAGAATTTTCGATTCAGAGTTTATTCGCATTATCGGGTTGTCCGCCGACACTGGTTTTTTCAATCAGATGCATTTGAAAAGGACTAATTTGACGGGCTTGACAAGTGCCTTAGCATTGTATCATAACAGACAACTAAACCTGATATTTCTGATACATTACTAAACCACTTTCCGTAGTTCCTGAGTGGGTTTGTCATTGTCATTGCGTCTTTGACGATGACGAGATTGATTTATCAAGGTAAACTAGGGTCTGATTGAACCGTAATATATAGGCGCCAGCCACTCTGCCATACTCTGACTGGATTGTACTGGTTATTTTTATAACCATTACGCATTACATACTGACAATGATATATACATAAAACATAGCAGCCAGATAAACGTATCCAAATTAGTAGCTTCTTCGTTCTTATCATGGATATGAATGCGTTCCTAAAACTCTTCGATTGTCGGCATACCGATGCCTGATACCTTAATCACTTCATACCTTGTTTAAATTAAAAGTTTTTTTTCATTGTCCATAATACCTGAAAACATACATGCAGGATGCATCCATACAAAACCGGTACATAGTGTACATTTTTGGTTCTACGGGCGAACTTGGTGATCTCAGTCAGGCTCTCTTTAAAAATAATGTAAAACTTTGACTACGAAAACAAAGCCTGAAATTAATGGGACAGATTTATGATAATGAAGGCGAAGGCAATGATATCGACTGAGCTACTGGAAGTAGTCATATGTTTTTATGCATATTAGCTTCTTTTTTAATATAAGGACTGGAAGGTACCACCATCACTACTATGGATGGACGAGTATCTTGTTGAAAAGTTGTTTCTCCGGCCAGGTTTATGCTTTCCTTTGTCTAAACAAGAGAACAGCATCTTCGATCTTTTCCATTTGACATTTACATGATTCTTGGATTCTTGTTAACTTTTTAGTAGAGAGGCTCATTACGTATGCGTGCTATGCATATGAGTAACAGATATGTTTGTATTTATGTATAGATAAGAAGTGCACACAATCAAATGAAGTTTCAGTTTTACAAAATTTTGTTGAGAATAGGCATATAGACAATAACTTGTTTGTCTTTGCTCAACAAGTTGGAATGGAATGACCACATCAAGTCAAGATCATTAATAAAATATCTGTAGGACGTTACGACGTCTGTGTCTCTGATCTTGTGACTGGTTGCTTGAAAAGTTCTAGGCCATTAGATACAGATAGAGGAGAGATAAGCCAGTTTAAAGTCACGCAGTAGGTACAAAGTCACGAGAACTGGAAACTACTGTAATCGTTTTAGCTAAATTGTTCCAAGTTGCACTTTTGCTTCCTCTGGGATAGTGCAATTTTTATTTTGAGGAAAAAGGCAACTCTTTAATATTTCAAAAAATGCATTCAAGCGAGGCTACAGTTTCACCAGCTGCAATTTCTGCAGTTTGTATTTCCTCTTTGGTTGTAGTATTAGCTAGTACGTGGTACTGGAAAAAGTCTCATCCGAAAGAATGCACCAAGCAAAGCTTAAAGCCAGAAAAATGGGTAAAAGTTGGCAGTGTGAAGAAACTGGTAGTGTATCCCATCAAATCTTGCCAGGGAGTTGTTGTCGACAAAGCTGTTGTCACTACACTTGGTTTGAAGTGTAAGAAAATTGTAAAATCAGTCTCATGACATGTTTTGTGTGTATAATCTTAATTCAAGTGTCAATTATTGATCCCAATATCAACAGGTCACAATGCGAATATTCGTGATCGCGACTTCATGATTGCGAATGAGATTGGTAGGCATGTTACAATGGACAAATATCCGAAAATGGCCCTCATTAAAGTGGAGGTTAACGAAGGCGACAGCATAACCGTCAGTGCTCCGGACATGCCATCGCTAACTTTTACGCCTCCGAAACTCGATGGAACCAATGAACGACTGTGCAGGTCAGGTCGTCAATTTGTTGAACAGTAGCATAAATATAGATTTCTTGATACAGTATGAAAAGTTGTTTTATTGGTAAATTAGAGTCAAGCATGACGGTCACATGAAAGGTTTGGACTGCGGGGATGACGTCAGCCAATGGTTCCAGGAGTATTTAGGAGATAGTACTTTCAGACTTTGCTATCATCATATCAATCAGACACAGAGAACTTTTGAGCCATACATGTTCAAATGTCCTCAATTTGAGCTTTCTGACATGGTAAATGAAATTTCCTGGGATGAAATGAAATTCTTCGTAAATAATGGAAAAAGTCAAATAATATAAAAAAATTTTTTTGGCAAATTTGCTCAGGGTGCATTCCACAATGAAACATCATACCTACTTTGTTCTGAAGAATCTATAGGCGAGCTTAACAAGCGTTTGGATAAGGAATCTTCATGGAAGAATTGGCGTCCAACAATTCTGATTGATCAGGTGAATGAGCCTTTTGCAGAAGTTAATTGGTCATTTGTTAAGATTGGAAATGAAAATGGCATTCTTAAAGCTGCAGTCCCATGCTACAGGTATTAAGAGCTTCTTAAAAAAATTGTTATACTGATTTCTAACAATCAATCTAATGTACAAAAATTATCACGATCATTTAAAGATGTCCGTTAACCACTGTGGATCCTGACATTGGAGTTTTACCGAAAGACGGAGAACCTCTCAAAACTTTGAGAAAGTAAGAACAGTTTATTAACAAATGATGTATTGGTTTGGTGACAATATTGTGCATTTATTCTAAACCATTTTTTTCTTATAGCATGAACCTCAGTGATGAATTTGCTGACAAACAATTGGCAGAATTGCTTAAAAACAAAGGAATTATGGGATTGCGACTCGGATTGTATCTTCCAGCTGGGGAAGGTGCCGTTCTTAATGCTGGTGATCCTGTTTATGCAGCACTCCTTTAAATTGGACCATGAAAAATATTTTGTATCATATGAATGATAACTGAAACTGACCGTTTTGTTTTCTACTTTGTGAAAATGACGTTGCTTGAATGTAAGCTAAATTGTAATTATGTGATTTTAACTTGAATGTAATGTCAGGAATTATCAATTTTATTAATATAAAACATTGACATAATGTGTCACACGACTAGGCGGCCAAATGTAGCTGTGACTTCTGTATTTTTATTTTTTTTGAAGGGGTAACCTTTAATACGTGCAATAAAACAAAACGTCTTACATAAAATTTTACCGTATTAGTTCTCGGTCACCTTATTGGGGCAACGTGATAATCTAGGGCATTCATTCAGCTTACAAGTAAACTTTAATGAGCCGCATTATTTTAGTCATTTGCAACATGAGTCTCAGGTGCTTATTGTGTTCCAGCACGAGTATCTGGAGATCTCCACTGAGCCTATCTTTCATTTTCAGTCGTTTCACCAATGATTTCACCTCAACTGTTCTGTGGAACTTTATCTTCGCCCGGCATTGCTCATTTGCCATAAATGAAAGTAGCGTTCGTATCAGGCTCAAGTTCAGCATCACTTTGTCATTTGTGCAGAGTTCTCGGTAAGTTTTTATCTTCCCGTCACGAAGAAATTTGACTAGCACGACCCTAGATTCATCCATTGATACCTGGTATCCGCCTGACATTGCTAACCACAGTCGGTTTTCCACAGGACTTGCAACATTATTATTGCGCATGTTTTCATTTTCACTATGATTCTCAGACACGTCGGTACTTTCTTCGAGAAAAACATCACTCCGCCCTTTCAACGACACTGACTTGACAGGGGTTCTGAAAGATGGTGAACGAAATCAAAAACAGAAGAATAGGATGAATGCTATGCCTATTAAAAACACAGAAATAGTCTTTCAATTAAAACTTACAATAATTTCAGCTTATCCATTTTCTCAAAAGCGGGATGATGCTCAAAGACTTCCAAACATTTCTTCAAATATCGTCTGATTTGAAACCGATACGTTAGAATCATTTTTAACTCATCTTTCGTAGAAGTGATCTCCCTCTCCGTGAAGTTTTGCTTTTCATACGGATACGTTATTCTAAAAACATTCAGCATCAACTGGAGCTGTTTGTAATTGGAGTTGTCAACTGAAAGTAGATCCTCAACTTTCGAAAAAATATCTTCAGTCCTATCTGGAAACATGGTGAAATCAAATGACTCTTCCCTAGTTTGAGCTTGAATTCCAAAGCTGATCACTCTTCAATTTCAACAAGAAAGTATTTAATTCATATTAAACCATTATAAAGGTTGTAAAATGAATCATTTTATTGCTCATCCACTAACCTCATTAATAAAGAGTCTTCCACGGTCATTGTGAGGGTCACAAATGTTGGATCTGTTTTGGGAACATACTTCCACGATTTTCGCAATCCCTTATAAGTCGATTTGAACTTGAAGAGATTAAAAGTTTGAAAATTATAACGGGATATCATTTTCCAGATAACTTCGAGCAGCCCATCTAGCTCTCTTTTAGCTTTGCAAACACAAGCTTGCTCTTGAGGAGTTAACTGCTTCAATTGAACACGCTTGCACTTGACCAACTTATCAATGGGAACTTCTAAATGTAATGCGATGGTAAGTTTGGAGAAAGTGTTATAGGCTGCTTCTAACAGTGTCCTCGCATGATGGATGATATGTCGAAGGAAACGAAGTTTGAAACCTACTCCAGTGTCCTTCATATTCACCTTTAACAGACCAACATCCGCATCGTGCCACGAGAGCTCGAGTTCTCCGTGCTTTCTCCAATGTATCTGAATGGTTTGCCCATTAGTGTCATGCATAACGTAATCTGTTGTACATATAATGGGGGTTTTAATGAATCTGATCAATGATAGTATCACTGTGTGTTGTTAAGTTAATACAAAATAAATTTGTACCTGATGGTTGTCTATGTTCAATCGAATTATCTAAAGGTGGTCGCTTACTCGTTGCTTCTTCAAACAAATCTAGTGCTTGCAGAACAATGCGACTTGCAACATTGTGACATCTCAACGAAGCAGTGTTTACCCGTTTTAAGAGTCCCATGAGCTCCTTCGTTTCTCGGCAAAAGTCGTCCCAATAACAGGAGTGATTCAAATTTTTCCATTCAATCATTGTGGACAGCGCAGGAATCAGTTCAAAAAGTGTGGAGATGACTTCAAGTAGAAGGAAAATTATTTTTACTGCACATTCTGATAATCCCTAGCGAGGATAACAGCTCTATCATATCAAAAGAAATCTTACCAGAGTAATCTCCGGTTGATGGAACTTGAGAGAGGTAGGTGAAAGTAGTGCCATGCAATTTTTCAAGCGTTTCGATCATGCTTTGGAGTGGAGCTCGGAGGCTCTGGGATTTATTAAAGTAGTAGCGAACTTTATCATTGTTCACTGTAATTGATTCCATCAAATGAGCCAAATTTATTCTTGAATACACCGACTCTTCCGATGCTTCCGTGTCAGGTCGCATTCGAATGACTGACGCCATGGTTGATGTGGTTTTGCTAAACAATTAGACAAATTTAAATTGGCAAAAAGAAAACTCAAATCCTATAAACTTTTTAGAGTTTTTTAAACGCTGCTTTGCCTCACCCAATGCTTTCATTAGAAAGTTCTGATGTCATTGTGGTTATCACTTTTAACAAAACTATAGCCAACAAAAAATAGAGTTATTACGTAATAATCAAGAAATCCTACACTTATGCAAAGGAGTTGTAAAGAGTATTATTCAGCGTTTCGTGTTCCAGTGCATACATCAAATTTTGTTTCATTCACACTATTTACATTTTTCTTTGGTTTCAATGTGTTTCCATTTCAGTTTCTTTAACGAGTGTAGCCATAGTGGTGATCTATACAAGTTAGTAAGATATATGGGTTTGCGGTTTTTCTTCTGTTTCTGCAAGCACTTCATTCGTTCAAGCTAAAAGAACTTTTTGCTTCGCTTTAGAGCTACAGATGGGAAATACCTACAACGTTAGGAAGTGGATTAGATTGGAATACAGATGGAATATGTAGGATACACAATTTGAAATGGTTTTCAAAACTGCTTTATTACTTATAGTTTCTTATCGCCTTTCCTTATACATGGTATACAGATCTACTGAATGTCTATTTGATCATATTTTAATTGCTAGCTCACTGTTTATGCGCAGCTCTGAAATAAGAATGGTTGTAAAGATATGTTGTAATATATTCCGGGAATTCGGTGGCAGTAACCACTTCCAGCAATATTTGACAGGCTTGCTGTAGGAACATATCTTCAGTTCGAGTTGACGATTTTAAGGTCGCAGTTTTGTACAACCCATCAATGCACTGATTTACTAAAGCTTTTGTCACCGGTCTTCTCGTATCACCTTCCAATGGAGCCTGTGTGGAGAAAGTGAGACTGTTTTGATCAATCACATATAAAAGCAAGTGGAAATTTGAAACGAGAGTTTAGTACCTGGTGATAAATCCACTGCCAGATTTGCGACCTTGCAATTTCCGCTGTTGCTGAGTCTTCTACTGCTCCATCCAGAATGAAATTTCCAACTCCATTGTGCAACCAACTGTATATGAACTGGATGCCAACTCGAACGTTATGCTTTAGTCCGTTCAAAGTAACTTCACCTTCTGGGAGCTTTATAATACAAAGTTCCATAAATTGCTTATTAAGTCAAAGAAGTAGCAGGTAGAGCATTGTCTATTATTAAAAACTCAGCGAACCTTTAATAAATCCTCTGTAGTTATCTCGATAAAGGTCTTTGGTTCCGTGTCAATTTGATTAGGTGGGCGACCAAGCCACAAAGAGGTCAGGGCTGGCACAAGTTGACTATCGTAAACTAGAAATCCATCAACTCCAGCTTCAATTTCCCTTTTCTTTCCTTCACACACTTTCCTAGTGACTTCCACTCGTCTAATCAAATTCGAATATATCAGTCAATTTTCAAACTACTTTGAATGTAATACATTTTTAATGACATACTTGTCGATATCGCTGTGGGAAATGGTCAACGCTGCCATTCCACTTGTTGCTGGTGCTCCGTGCTTATGACATGTTTGAATCACGTGTTTCATGTAACTTTTAATGAAATGCTTGTCCCAAGTGACATACTTGCTTCTTTCAGGGAGAATAAAATCAGCTCGGTGTCCTTTACAAAAACAGTGCCAAGTAAATACACACACTAACGTAGTTTGATAATAGGATAAGTTTAGAACATTTTTCGTTACCGAATTTTCCAATGATCGATGCAGCGTAATCCCAAATGCCACAATTAAGACCAAAAGAATGCTCGGAGCTCATAGAGAATATCTTCAGCTTCAAAACACGCAAGAATATTTTCAATGAGAACGGACGCCTTGATTGCACCATGCTGTAGACCCAGCTTTGCTTCACTCCAGGTAAAAATTTCATTCCATAATTTTGCTTCGGAAGCCCGCTCTACTTTTGACAAGAAAAAGTAGGGACCTACACTTTTCTCTGCCAGCGATAAGCCAATGTGATAAATGAGGATGCCAAAGTCAACCAATGGTCCAGGTGCTGCCTTTCCACCTATCTGGTAAAAATTAAGCTGAAGTGAGTAAGTAGTCCAACATGTTTCAATAAAGTCAACATCAAATGTGATGTTGCATAAAAAATTATTAGAATAGTACAAAAACATTATGTTCGTCCATATTCCATGCCCGAGGTCGCAGCAAAAGCAATGGTGCTTTTTCCAAAGGTGGAACCTCATCAGAATGAAATGCTCCTTTTGTAAAAGAGATGACGTTGTGGAGTCCTGGAGAGAATGGGTTGTTAAATAATTTTGTTTAAACGTGCTAAACAATAGTCGTACATATTAGAAGTAGATGAGCATTTGAGACCTGAAATCGTGTTATTCCAAGTAGGACAATGACCATCATCAAAATCAACTTGTATTCCATTAACCCCAGAGTTCAGTGCGCTGATGAAGTGAAGAGGATTAGAGGGAGAAATATCACCTAGCCCCAAATGCTGACACTGAAGACGAGGAGGAAGTGCTGGTATTTTCCAGTCTCCGTTTTTGTCCGACTTTGAAAATGTTGGCAACTCATCACTGCTTTCTAAATCTAACTTCTTGTACTTTCTTATCCGAAGCAACTACAAAAAAATTATTGATAATGATATTCCTCAGTCTATGCTTGTCTATCCGTGATATTGCATTAAGCTGCTGAAATTTGACATACCTCTGCTACCGAAGATTGAAAATTAGACACGAGATCAGTAAGGAAACAGATGCAATCGGGAGTAAAAATCTCCGAGAATTGATTTCCCAGATCCAGTGATGCCGGGGCGATTTCTACCTTCGGACGGGGTACGCAGTTCATGGTTCGTATTTCTCCTTGTAACTTTCTTCTTGTGCTATATTTTATCCAAGCGAGCAATCTGCGAGGTATGCTTCTTTCAGGAATACAGAAAATTTAATGATGACAGGTAGTCAGACGACCAATGACACACTGATACGAATGATTTGTGTTGCTATAAAGAAGTGGCATGAGATATAGATCGACACGAGTAAGACGAAACACGTGCATAATCTTTTATAATCTTCAAGTGTTTTATATGAAGTTTATTTCGGATGCCCAACCCCTTCTGATATGTCATTTTAACGTGAATGAACATTTCTTAGAAATAATAAAGAAACAGAAAGAACATACTGGAAGGTTACTAGCTATTTACATTATACATATATAGCATTTGACAGGGTACTCAATGCGGACATGAAGTTTAATTGTATTTATCAAGTTATATCCGCAATGTCTGACGCTTTTACATTACTGAACTTTTTACCCATTTCTCTAACTTACGTAATGTTAACGAAAAACTAACATTTGCATACAATTGGATTGGTAAATGGTATCTGAACTTGATTTAAAGTATTCCTGGATTGATTCAGAACTCTAAATTAAGGAAGACTTATATAAGACAATGTATACACACTTTTTCTATAACCGTTTACATGTATACGTGCTATCATCAGACAGGCAGTGGTAAATTTTATCAGTGTTGTGAAAGGAATTATACAACATAATGGTCACTTTAAAGAAAAACTAGTGCAAGAAGCACATGGGGTAATTATCAAAGACTCGCCCTAATTGCAATTATAAGTACAGATTAATTTAAATATAAATGGTATATGTACATAATATACTACAGTTATGTAGAAAAGATCTATCAATCAGAATTAAATAGAAAAATATTTCATTTATCATTATTCATCATCCATGTCTCATTTATTCATATTTCGTACACTGAGGAATTTACAGCTAACATAATATTAAATACACTGATACAGCCAGTTAAATCGTAAGATTATTCATAATCCATAAGACTGAAATTTTCCAGATGTTACCTAACTCAAAAGGCAAAGATGGAAGTAGTGTTACATAAGATTAAGTGTCGTTCACATTTCATATCTAATCGCATAATATCTAATGGTATTGGTATTGGCATGTTCGACAATGACAGAGTGACAGTCTTGATGACCAGTCAAACCAGCAGCGACGATAGAGGTTCAAAGAGTTTGTACACACAGTCTGAGTTTCTACTTGAAATGCATGGCACAAGTTGTGTACACGTACTTGTATGATGTAATTTATTATTTCCACATCTAATCTGTTGACTGTAGGAAAGAGCGTAACCTCCTCCAAAAGTTAGCCATCTCGTCCTCTGAACCACCCTTGCCTGGCCATTGCAAATATGTTTTAGAAACCATAAGATAATTAAGCACTTTAGTTCTCATTTCTGAAGGTATATCTTCCATCAACACCAACGCAAATGATTTTCTCCTTGATTCTACCAGCCGATGATAAGCTAAGTTCATTTCAAATGTGCACCACTGGGATTCTAAATATTTCTTGGAAATAAAAATCACAGTTTTTCTGGATCGATCCACGGAATTTACAATGTTTTCTGTTATTGCTACTCCAGGCTCGAAATCTCGGACATGCAAACACACTTTGAACTTTCCATTGCTTTCCTTTTTCTTTCCTGACTCAATATTTTCAATTGTGTAAATGTGATTTCGGGCTTCATTGACTTGGCCTTGAAAGCTTTCACACACGATATTCTCTTGATTATCGATGCGTGGAAGGAAGACATCCTCAATGAACTTGGAATCCTCTTGATGATATGAGATGAAGACATCATAGTCGTATTGAATGGACTCTACAGTTGACAGCTTGGCCTTTCTGGGCGATGATGGCATAACGTTGAATTTGACCACAAAAAAGAAATAGCGCAAGTGTACTCTATTTCTGTAACCGAGCACAATCACAACTGCCATAACCACACTGATGGAAGCAGTTAAAGAGATTAGGAGAGTTGTCCCAGAGGATTCAGGTAATCCCAAAGAATCCACAGGTTTTTCTGTCGGGATGGGAGCCTTAAAGCAAATCTCATCTTCCAGACTTGTTATCAAATAATATTCCGTTGTTTCAACGTCAACACAACGGTAATTGTCACTGTTCAGAAATGTTTGATTAGGGTTGAAAGGGGATGATTGGTTCAGGTCGCGAAGTTTTCGGGAAGAGTTGATCATGTCTCGCAGCTTGCATGCACCTTTATCACATATAAATCGGTTGTTGGAAAGGTCGACTTGGGTCATTCTCAGAAAATCTTGAAGCATGGCATCCGTCAGAAACTGGATATTTCCATCATTAGCTCTGAACTGCAAAAAAGCGTCCCGACTGCCATTGAAAATCGTATCTGCTCTGTTTGGAAATAGTCTGGTGTTCCATGACTCAAGCTCCTTGTTCTCAGAAATAGAGAGAGTGTGCAGCTTTGTTAAGTTTTGAAATAGTTTTCCAGACAAATGTTGTATTTTATTTCTGGAAAGATCCAAAGTGATCAATTCTGGCATGTACTGAAAGGGTGCGTATAATCCTTCTTCTGCGGCAGTGAAATTATCTTTCATATCCTCGTCTAGAAATGGGAAGGTTAGTTGGTTTGATTCTAAATACAAAGTTTCGACCTTTTCCAATCCGTAAAAGGCTTTTGGGAGAAGCTTCGAAATACCGTTATTTCTTAAACTTAAAAGTTCCAAATTCATCATTGGCTCAAAGGCATTATCTTCAATAGTCAGGATACTGCATTCCTCCACATATAAGTTCCTGAGACTGGTCAGCCCGGTGAAAGTTGTATTTTCGATTTTATCAAACTGAATACCAGAAAGCGAAAGGTATCGTAATGATGTTAGGTTTTGAAAAATGTGCTTATTAAAGCGAATCATGGTCGCATGATTATTTGTCAGAGTCAAAGAACGTAAAGTGGGGGGAAAGAATGAAGGGATTTGACGAAGCCGGTTGTACTTTAGACTGAGTACTTCTAGTTTTACTAAACTTTCAAATGCGTTATTTTCAATGGTTTGTATATTGCAGTTCTCCAAGTACAACTCCACCAGATTTGGATACTGGGACATGACGTCTTTTGTGATTGAGTCCAAATAATTTTCACTAAGATCCAAAAGTTTAAGCCTATTCGCAATACTTGACAATGTGTCTGTAGGAAAGGATTGAAGTCCATTTTTTGCCAAATAAATTTTTTCCAGAGTTGAAGAGACATTTTTAAGGGCCAAGGATAAACTTGGGATCGCTTGAGGATTCTCTGACATATTCAACATTATCAGTTCGGTCAGAAAGAAAAATGCATCTGCAAGTTGTAAATGGATTATAATATTAGGACATGGCTTTCTGAACATTTATTACTTGGAAGCAAAAAATGAAATTTGAATTCTTACCTGGATGAATTTCCTGCAGGTTACAGTTGTCCAGATATAACATTTTTATTGGACTATCCCTCAAACCGGCAAACATTTGCTCAGGTATTATTTTCAGTGGGTTCCGTGTTAAGACCATGATGCTGAGCTTGGGAAGAACAGCAACGATTTCCTCTACGGGTCTCCTTGGGCAATTTTGATAAATTTCAAACGATATCATGTTATCTTGAAGGTCCATCATGGTTGTTTCATTAAGTCCAACATAAATTTCAAACGCCAGGTATTCTATTTGATTTCCAACAATTTGAAGGCTTCGTAGATTTTCCACATCGTGAAATGCATATGGGTGGATAAATTCAATACTGTTTTCATAAAGTCTAATTGTTTCAATTGACACATTTCGGAAGGCATAGTAGGGGACCTTTTGGATTGTGGTTTTGCTAAGATCTAAAATGTCAAGTTGGTTGGTTGGCAGAGGTGGAATAGATGTAATATCGCCATCCGAGCACTTCATGTATCTGGCATCCTCATCATACTCACAACCTTCAGGTAATATTGGATTTTCACTTTCACATGCTACATCCCCGCTGCCACATGCTGTATAGTTTGAAACTGGAGGAAGTACTCCACAAAGCTGTTGCTTAAAAAACTCGTCCCCTTCGGCTTCCTTGATTTCGGATGCGATTTTCGAACCCTTTCTTGAATTTATTTCAGGGAACATTTCCGATTTTGATTCCCTATATTTCATGTCCTTAATCCAGTTATCGACCACATGGCTTGCTGTTTTCGAATTCATATTTCGATTATGGGATAAACTGCTGAGGACAGTAAATCTCAAGACCTTTTCATACACTTCATCTGCTCTTCCGCTAAGAAGCGCTTCCACTCCTTGGCCGGCTAAATTTTCAAAGTTTGTGAATATTCCAGTGTCGCTGGTAGGATCTTTGTATAACGAATTTGCTTCCAAGGCGCAGCAAATACGAATGAAAAGGGAGATTGATATAGAAGCCCCCAAAACAAGTATGCTGTACTTCATGATGAATTTTCTTATTTTTCACTGTTTATATTATGGAAAAGTAATTAATTTATCACAGATAATTTCTATTTTACAACAAAAAGGTCAAATGTAAGCTCAAATGACCCTGAATTTTAATTCCATGGGATGATGAATCATCCAAAGTCAGAAGGTATAGTCTAGAGTCAATGGTTTGTAATTGTAATTTATGTAGTAAATTGATAATGGTGCCTTGTGTATCCAGGTGGGGTAAACTTTTTAAACCTTGACTCTGACTGCTATTGTCGAATCAAAGCTTATCATGCTCACCAACACTTGAATACAAAAATTGATTATTGAAACTGTAAGTTGCTTGTGACAGGTTCAACGCAAATCAATTCCAGATCAGTTTAATTAAGCGGTTGGATTGTGTGTGCAAAGAAATATTAACACTGTTTGCAGCATCAACATTGCTATAAACTGAAGATAACATGCCGTAAGCACGCCTGGGTACGTATTTCTAACATAAAAGGATTCATATCAAGTGGATTTCTGCCAGTCATCACGAGCAAAGATAACGTTTCTGATCTCCGTTTCTGCAAATTATTTCACAAAAGGGATGTGCAACGTAACGTGCAAGATTTGTCTGCTATATGGTGTGTGCAGCATTGAAATATAAAATACATCGAAATGATTAAGTTTAAGGAGAATTTCAGCGAAAAAAAATCTCTGGAGTTAATTTTGTAACTGACCCACAACTCAGCAGTCGCATTAATCCAACATTAATGGTTTAACATCATTTGAAAGTGCATTGAAAGGTCTATAACAATTCCTATTGTGTGCTTGATGGATGATTCAACATGAATTAAGTTTACATCTAGGCTTGCCTTGGTTTATGACGTAACTACATGCGTAGCTTTTCCACGAAACAGGGCAAGGCAATAAACTTTTAAACTCACTAACAGAATCTTAGTTAGCGAGCTGATCTTTTTCATATAATAATGAAATATTGCAATTACCAACGGGTTCATAGTATGTTCTTTTCTTTCCAACGAACGATTTAAGTACATACAAACTTGAGAAGAGTATACCCAATTATTCCTTGAAAGCGCTTGATTTTTTCCACCTTTTTCATATATCCTAATTCCAACACAGACACAACGTAATAATTTTATTGTGTGGTATGTATCACATTATGACAGATAATATGTTTTGATAGCACCTGTCAAACGAATTGGACTCTTGAACAAATATGAAGCAACAAAACAACTTTGAAATTAGTGTTCGTTTTGTACCAATCGCTCAGAGCATTCTGTATGAAGAATATGAAGATCAAGGATGCTCCATCATAGTACGTATGTTTGATCTGTATTTGAAAATGTGATCTGACTTGACGTTAAAAATAAAAATAACCATTTACATGATTATCTTGAGATACTCCTAGATAGGAGTATTGAGTATTCAATACAATCCATTATCTTCCATACTATAGTGATGCAAATTGGAATTGGTTAGACGGCCAATTCGTAGCGATAGTCTAAATTTGACTCTATTTTCGTTCGATGTTATCGAATTAATCGAATGGATTGCAAAAACTGGTTTACCTGTTTGTTTCACTACAGGTCAGAGTCTCCGAATCTCCACAACTATCCATATCCACATGACATATGATATTGCGCGTTAAAATATATATAATCTTTTAATCCTCAACAACATTTGTTGAGGAAGGTAAAAACCTTACTTTCAAATATTTACTGAAACATGACATTTTGACTTTGCAGGAGAAAATGAACTTTAAACTAACAAACAATGTTATCAAACAAAGAGACTATTGACAATGGAACGCTTCAAGAGTATAATACTGCTGAATATCAAAGTTGCACGCCATGCCTGTATGCTGTATAATTCCCATGTATTATGCTCACAAAGCATGAAATCATAATTTGTCAAATAAAAGTACGTCTTGTACGAATTTACTAATTGTGTTTTACGCATCTACCCAAGTCCAAGTGCAATTCAATCATTAAGGGCTACGTTACGCTACGCATACTTATTATGATTACTTATATTTGAAACAAAGAAGCAGTTGAAAATCTATAACAATGTTGCATAAGAATAAAGCACGATCATAAAATAATGAATTGAGAATATTGAGATAGATGGGTAGATTCTACTATTGAACATCACGCAGGGGGATTGTGAGATTTTTGAAGCATTTTCAGTGCAGATTGCTTAAATGAGTTTCTGTAAACATAATTGATTTTAGTTTAGTTGATAGCTAGTAATGATTTTTGTAAATGTAAAAATTTGGCTTAGGGTTAACTACTGACGAGTTCACTTTTTTTATAGATTATTGCTGACACAAACACACCGTGCAAATGACAACAATGCATAACTAGGTACCAATGTAACGGTGCATGGCGTAATCTTTGCCGCTAGTTTATGACATGCAATCATAACCATAAAATCATCATGCTTCCTGCACCACTGACATATTATACAGACTCCAATACAATGTCAACAATTATTGTCAAGCATTGCTCGGAACTAGCTATAGCTATATGACGGGAAGAATAGAAGGTGTGTGCTTTAATTCTTTCGTTCTTTGCAAATTACGCATCCACACATGCAACAAATGTATGCCTGTCCACTTTCCCTTTTCTACACAATTATGATTTTTCATTTTGAATAGTCATAATATTACGCTTTTACTGCGAATCATGCTTCCAAATTTCTAATTTCTAAAGAGTTATGGAAAAAGGGTGCATTATGATTCTAATCCACGAGCAAAATTTATAAATATATCCTTCACCTACAGTTTAGCACATAGACACAAAGTAGCCTTGGTCTGATATAGTACAAATCTTTGGGGTCACATGAAACCCACAGTTCAAACATTACAATGTGTTCCAGTAATAATTTTTCAGTAAAGGTTGCTTTGATAAGCATATTAGTCGTGTGTTTTGTAGACATCGTTTCACTGGTAAACGGAGATGCTGTAATTGAAACTGTCCCTGCTGTTGGATTAGATTCATCTGAAGTGATTCTCGTGAGGTCGAAAAGACAACTTCCATTTTTGAGCAATTGGTGGAGCACACCTTCATACAAATCTAATAAGATTGAATCATCAGTTCAGAGTTACGGAAATGGGAATTATCATGGCAAACATAGACACAATAGTCATGGTCATGCAAACCGTACGTCAGGGTTGTCGGCTGGAACTGGTGTATCAGAGAGAGATCCTCGATGTAAGGATAATAATAATTCATTGAGCTATGTGTATTTTACTGTTTGATTCCAGCATAGTAAACAATTAAAGCTATTCCCGGAATATTAATATAAAAATACCTTTTTACAGTTTTATCCTTGTTTACCATCATCAAATTTGATAACTCTGCTTGTTTGAGTGCGTCTGGAGACAACGGAAGTAAGAATTATGATAATTATCTGATAATGACCTATATATATGCAAGGTATGAAAGTGAAAAACAATTTTTCATGGCCGTAAATATTTGCTTACTTCAGCATGTTATCCTGCTGCCGAATGCAACAAACGAGGTGGTGCAGCCAACGGAAAATGTGCACAGGGATACGGAACATGCTGTGTTTGTAAGTTTATCAAACTGTCACATTTCTCAGCAAAGTGTTATCAACCTAATACTACACAGGCGCCAAGTTAACATTTTACTTTTCATTTTTCAGTTTCAAAATCCTGTGGAGCATCAACAAACCAAAATTGCACGTATTTTACTCATAACGGATATCCAAGCTCTTATGACGGCACGGGAAGCTGTCAACTCACTGTTTATAAATGCTCCCCAGAAGTTTGCCAAATCAAGTAATTTATTATGATTTGTCGCGAATTCCATATATTTTAGTCTGGTAATGTATTTTAATGGTAATTGTAATGCAATGTTTTGTTGCTGATAAGGCTCGAGTTTGATTCATTTAATATCGCACAACCGAGCCCTAATGGTGTATGCAACAATGACCAGTTTATAGTTTCTGGAAGTACCACAGCCGTTCCCATTGTTTGTGGCGTTAATACGGGAAATCATAGTAATGCCTATTATGACATTGATATTGAGAATTTGTTACACTGACCTATAGTAGATGTCTGTTTAACTCTTACAAACAATATGGTATTTATATATTACAGTGTATATTGACGTTGGTGTGGATAACAGCCCAATAACCCTATCAGTGATTACGTCAGGTCCTACGTATTCACGGTCATGGAAAGTGAAAGTAACACAAATACGATGCACTGAATTGGGAAGAGGTAAAATGAGAAAAAATATTTCTTGAATATTTATCGACTATTTTAACATGTGGGGCTAAGGGAACCTTTGTGTTGTATTACAGCCCCAGAAGGATGTCTTCAATATTATAAAGGCGTTAGTGGGGTAATACGATCCTACAATTTTGATTTCACTGCTGGACAGCAGCTTTCTAATCAGGATTACACCGCATGCATTCGAGTAGAACGTAATTTTTGTGGTATCCGGTACACCGCATGTAACGACAATGGTATGCTTTCATTCCAAACTAATAGTGATAATAATGTATGAACCCAATTGCCTTAATAATTTGATTTCCGAATATTTAGTACAATTTAATCAACAAGCGAATCAAAGAACAAGAGCGTTTTCTCTAAATGGTCAAAATGCTCAGACACAAATTGGAGCTATGGTAGGGGCAACTAGTTGCGTTGCAGATTGGATTACAATTCCATGCGCAACGAATTCAGGAAGAGTGACACAGCAAGGAGGAGCCATTTGTCAAGATCGAATATGTGGGGATACTTTCAACAGTGAAGTTTCAATGCAGCAAATGCCAGTTTACAGTAAGTTGAATGATTAAGTAAGCATTTTCATTAGAATGAAAAGATGTAACCAACAATAATGTTATATTTATTAGGTTATGCTAAGCCCTTCAGGATTCACTATCACACAGACGGAAATGAAACCAATGATATGGGAAATCGTGGGTACTGCTTGAACTATATTCAACAACCTTGTACACCTCAGCAATAAATCAGACAAACAAAAATGCAATGCATTCACTGTTAATAAAGTTATATTATTGTTTTTGTTTATTGTTTTATAATAAAGGCCACGTAAGAGCATGAGTATTTCGTATATTTCTTGAAACAGTGAGCATCATAACTTAAAACTAATATCAGATCAAGCGACGGACATAAATTATTATGAGTAAATTGCACATATTATAATATTGCGTCTTGCGAACCAGTCTATTGCTTCAAACTTAACTTAACTTTTTCTAATCTAACTTAAACTTATACTATCGCAAACTAAAACAAACAAATAATAAATAGTTGCACAACATAAAAACATTTACAAGATACAATAATAAAAAGTGATAACTAAAAGCTCTTTGAAATTTCACTCGTCAATATTAAGTTCGCTTTCATTCAATATCAAATGCGATTTTAATTCGCACATGAGTACTACATAACAAACACATAAATTACTTATGAAAACAAGCAAAGTCCTCGAAGATGAAATCATAATTTAATTTGGAATAAATCTGATTTTGGGATGTTGTAAATTGTATTTTCTTTCCCTTCCATGGTCCAACCTCATCTCTTTTCAACACAAAACTTTTTTGTTCGCTATCGTTCAGGTCACAATTAGTCAGAAATTTTCGCATTTCTGCAGCTTCTGGACTATTTGCACTCAGTCGCCAATCGCACGCCCATGAAAACACTTCTGATAACGTTTGGATTCTCAAAATATTTTTCAGTAGCTTCGCAGATCCTTTCATTGGACCAATCAATGAAATCTCCTTTAGATTGGGAAAAATTTGATGAACTTTTTCTTCAAAATGTAGGTTCCATGTAGTTTTCCACAAATACAAGCCCTCCATACTGCGAAATTTAACAGTACTGCCTATTTCCAGTTTCAAGTCGCCTAACCCAAGTTTACGTAGTTTATCTTTGGACAAGAACTTTTCATTGAATTCCAGCACTTTGACTTCTTTGTGTGGCAGAGGAACTAATGTGAGATCTTTAAGATGTTTAAAGTTTTGAAAAAACTCGCTTCGAGTATGACTGTTAAAGCTAAGTAAAACCAGTCTACGCAACGAAGCAAAATGAGTGCAATGAAAAAATGAAGGAAAATGAGTATGGGAATACACTATGGACTTCACAGGTTGTTCTTTTAAAGATTTTAGAACCACTGATGCACCGTTGAACTTGTTTAAGATAACGTGATTTACATTAGGACTAATTTTCAGTACTATCAGTCTATTTATGATGAGGGTAATGTTTATATTCATTGACCAAAGATCTTCATAAGACCAAACCTTCTTTGGTGTGTGAAAAAACAAAAGTTTGTCAAATGAAAAATCACATATCACACTGTTAATTGACTCATCAATAATTACGTTTAAGTTAAACTCTTTCAGATTAGGAAAGCGTACTTTAAATCCCTCCAGCTTCTTAAAATCCTCAACCTTTACATTGGTCATCTTAATTACTTCAATAACACCTCTGCGGTCACTCCTACTCCAGTCTAATATCAACGAATTTAGAGAAACAGTCTTATTTTCTATATTGATGATATGGTCATGTGGCTCCCCAAACAAATCATTAAGTTGTGCGGAGGTTGAAGGCTTTCGTTGTATTTTTTCTTCTTTCATCCGTTTTTTGGAGCTTACTGAAGACAGAGATCGTTCATATTTTCTTGATCTCTTGCGACTTACGGAAGATGAGGACACCATTGAGGCAGTTTCACTTTCAGGTTCGGTCGTTGTAATATCAGCAGAATCTAGTTTTTGCAAAACACAAAATTTAAGACACAGTAAGTTTACAGAAAGAGCAATGAACAACGAGTAAACACAGGCCTAATTATATTCAGATATTAGCAATTGCTACTTACCGTGATTAGCAGGTAAACGAACACGGTCTGGGGTGTTGTCATTACTGGAGTTCTCACGGTAATCACTCAGCGAGTCTTCGCGTTCAAAATCAAGAGATTTCTTTGAACGCCTCGGAGTTGTACTGAAGGAGATTGGAGGCAATTTTCCTCGTTCAGATGGCTCAACACTAACATACTGATATATTTGTACCTGTTCTTCTGGAGTCTGTAAAATTTAAAATTCCGAAATAAATAAATATAAATAGTCAAAGTTTTGATATAAAATTGCAAGTTTTAACGGAAAATTTACCAGTATTTGTGTTGGTACAACTCGAAACGTGAACTCCTGAGCACTCATCAAAGGAAATCTAATTTTAGGTATAATTTCTTGAAGAACCTCACGTAGATTAACCGATGTATTCTCAATGCCACTATGCGTGCATTTTGAGTTCGCCCAACTAGAGAATTATAGTAATTATTTCATCAAATATGACAGGATTAGCATTTTACACATAGCTATTGAAACTACATCAAAATATGCATAACTCACTGTATAATTGCTTGAAATAGAGATGTTTCGTCAATACGAAGGTCATCTCTTCCAATAAGTCTACAGATGCTTTCACAGCTAAGATTCAAGAAACTTTCAGATGGAAAAATGTCAAACGCTTTGCTGCAAATAAAAATTAGTGTAAATATTTTTCAGATCTATAAATACACATACGTGCACTTAAATTATAAGTTTGCTTTTAAAAATCCATACCTTGCAATATGATTTAGAGCAGTTTCCAGTAGTAAACTATCGTCATACGAAGCCCCCATTTCACATAATTGAATGGCGACATCATCGGAAATCTCATTTTTAAGCGTTTGAACACATTGAACATACAGCGTGCTGACTTCGTACATTCTCGCTGCTTGGAGAAGCTGAAGTATTTCTTCACTTTTCAGGTTGGACATTTCTATTTCATCCGTGTATATAAACTGCAATAAAACGAAAAGACGAAAACTTAATTTTTTTCATTTTACATGGTAGTTGTTAACATACCACAACACAATACAATTTGAACGTACCTTCAAAAGTAACTTAAATATTTCTGGCTCAATATTATTAACTATGATGACCGTTCCTTCTTCAACAGCTCTGCTACATGTTGGAATGGAGTCAGCTTCTTTGAATAAGGTATCGAAACCTATCGAGGCAATTCTTAGGATGAGTTTATGGGCAGAAAATCGCTGCTTTGAAGCTTTTCCATGAACTTCAAACACCACATCTTGGTATGTTTTGTCATGTTCCAATATATATTGGAGACGTTCTCGGACACACTTTGTTTGAACTCTCCAATCTCTAGCTACTTCATCTTGCATAATGGCTGTGACTTGCGACCCTCTCGCCCTTTCTGATGTACTAGTTGACTCAGCATTTGACACCATAGAAAGTTGATCATCAGGATCCATTAGGGAAGCCAGTGATTTTACAGATATTGATCCCTTCTCTGCAGAAGTGGAAGCTGTAGGAGACAATAAGGCACTTATTGGTGGTCTGGATGGAGTAATAGCAACGGTGGGGGCAAGTGATGGAGTAGGGGATGGTGGACCTCTGGGCTCCCGTTTAATGTTGTGGCCCGAACTGCTAGACTTCCCCCTCTCCATTTTGAAATCTGTGAAGGTCTTTTGAAAAGAATCTGGACAGCAAGGGTTAGCCAGTCCAAAAATTCAGTCTGTGCGAATCCAAAGCATGAACATTAACATGAGACAGTAATTCACTTATTCATTCGCCAAACAACGAATCAAATAAACCTACCTTTATATTATGGTAAACAGTGACCACACACCATCTTATATTAATTATTAGACCACCATCAATTGGTTTTCAACGTGTACAAGACAAGGACGTGTGACTGACAGATCAGATACCCCAATCTACATCGCACATACAACACAAAATAACTCTTACTTGATAACCTTCAGTAATTTCTTTTGTTAAATTTTTGTGTTAACACATTGCAAGTAATTGTAGCATACTTTACTACAACAATACAAACTTACAACTCATTGCATTGCACTACCAGCCAGACACTTGTCCATTTCATTGCGAGCCAATTCGAGCTGTATACTTTTACACGATGAATGTACATGAAAGTAAAAAAAAATGCACTTGCATTGCAAAACTAGCAAAAGCTATTTTTCTGTGCTCGATCCTAGCAGCATCAGCAGTCCAAGAAAACACACGTAGTCTGTAAGCTACAGAGAGTTGTTTATCTGTATCTTGCAGACCTCCTGTATCATATCCAGATTTATATCCATATCATATAGCCTATCCTTCCTTGAGTCTTTTACTCATTTGTTGTACTGTAGAGTCATCATTGACTGTATGCCTTACTTTTCCTAAAGTTGGACTCACTATGTATATATTTGTTCAAAGATAATTATGCTCATGCCGCTTACAATAACTTACTTACAACGTAGCACGTGTTCTACAATATGATCCAGTTTTGAGCACTTTGTTCTGTACTTTGAACCTTGTGCAAGCTTGTGCAACAAGTTGGAGTCCTAAGGAATCAGGCATAATATCTCATGGATGATGGAGCCCTTTGTTATGTCTACCCCAAAAATAACTTAGTGTTTAATTTGTTGCAGGGACCAGCCCAAATGTCATTCGTACTTGTTCATCGTTGTGGCTTGTGGTTGCACACGCAAAAAGCGTACTTTGTGGTTATAAAAATGATGGGATGCTATGGGATAATAACTGGCTGCTGATAACGTAAGATGCGACTAGTATGCAAACATGATTAATGATTGACTGCTGGTTACCACAATGATGAAGTTAATACGTCATTAGGCATTAGGCATTGTAGTAAAAACTGTTTGCCTCCAACGTTAAAAGTTATCGCACGATAAGCTGTGCTTACTAAACACTCATCCAGTTTTATGAGACTGTTAAATTAATTATGCTATAAATAAGTTAATTATGGACGTAACAAATTTTAATGATTTTATGTCATATATGCATAAATATAGCCTGGTTATTACACGGGGCGACCTGCACATCATGATTTATCTTTTTACGGATTTTTAAAGGATTATCTGAAAAAGGTACGTCAGCTTTATATTATTGGATTTAAACTGATTTTATTCAAGTTTATATTTAATCCATACATTTGTTACAGTAATAATATTTGAGTACATACTATACACTAAATTGCAAACTTAAGTATGCTAATATTCCATTTAATAATAGATACACATGGATATAAATAATGGAGCTAGTAATAATAGTATTAACTCTTCCACTTTATAATATGTAAAATTACCTCCCAGTTTGAATCTTTTATTGAAGGTGTCAGCTATAGCTTTTTCTCTCGATTTCACAAAAACTGTTGAATCTTTTAGCTCTTGGGTATAGTCCACGCGTAAGTATTACATTTATTTGGCACCATAAACCGCTAGGTTGGAAGTTGAAAGTATAGTTCTAAAAACTATCTACCTGAATACTTTTTAAGTACTTAAGATAATATGACAAGTTTAACTCCAATTTACTTTCATTGGTCATTATTATGTCTTAAGAACGGTAGTTTTTTAAGTTGTAAAATGCTACAAATTCATTTATGCTTTACTCTCACCCACCCACACATTTCATTTTTCCGATGGCATTACTACATTTGTAAAGGATTGTTACAAGGAATTCAGTAAGAAATTTTCATTCAAATTTTAACAATAATATTATTATTATTATTATTACGCAACACATTGACGCATGTTATTTATTGATATATTCGATTCCACAATTTTTAGTCTCGTAGACCTTTTTTATATCATATTATGTATGAACTCAGTATTAAGATACTAACTTAGGTTGAATTGAATCTAACAGTTCCAAAGGCACAAATATTGTATTTTATATCAGAACTTTGACATTTCCAGAGATTCTTTTATAATCTCATGAGTTCTCATGTTCTCACCTCATGTGTTATTATCTATGCGTATTTCTATGTGTGTATCTATCTACATTTTATATAATTTGATCAAATTCAACACAGAAATACTTTATAAGCATTCACTCATTAAGTAAAAGTCAAGAATGAATCAATGGCAAAATTGGTGAACGATGCATCAAACAAAAGTTGACCATCAATATTTAGAACTCACTAAGAAGTTGGACGATATAACGTTTCGGAGCATACCTTTCCAGAAATCAGCTCCATATTTTTAGCTCTTTCTTACTATTCAAGTAGTAGTTAATATTCCTATTTGCAAACTAAATTGAAGTACATTCCCCGAGGAAAAATGATTATATAAGTACAATATTACTCCTAATATATATTCTAGGAAAAACAAAAAGTGTTCCAATTATTGTGCATTCATAAGTTCTGAATGTTATATTCATGGACTTGTCATCATCACCCTGAATTAATGGCAATCTTACAACCAATTTACTTATTTGACAAACTTACTGCGCAAGCACGCAGGCTATTTGCTTCAATTTTAAAAAAGGACAACTGTTTTTGGAGGGTTAGAAAAAATGAAGAAAGTTGGAACTTTGAAGTGTTAAAGTATTTCATATGTTTAATTAATTTCTCGAATTGCCGTGTCGCAGTGAATTAGGTTTCAATCGTTTTGTTGCCCTTCAGGACATTTTTTTAGTTTCGTTTTGTTTTACTCTTAATATATACAGATAAGTTACAATAGGTTAGGTTAAACTAGTCTATATTGGCCGAGTAAAGTTAGCTGGGAACATGCCCCTTTCACCATTGTCCTTAATTCCCATCAGCCAACCCTCCTCCTGAAAAAAATAATAAAAAGAACATTTAGACTCGTAATAAAATTAATCATACATAGTTTTATCTCTCCCTTCAATAGCTGACAATGTTGTACAACACGTATTTCTTATATTCTTGTGTGTAACTTTCATTCAGCGAGAATAGGATCGGGGTAATATTATTTTGAGATAATTTTAGTAATATGAATATGGCTCAAAGGGATCTAGCCATCCAGCCCAGCCTCTTCTGCGATTTACCTGTTCTTCAGGGTCGTCATACTCAATTACACGAACGATTTCTCCAGCTTCAAAAGACAGCTCATCAACATCTTCTTTCTGGTAGCGATACGTTGCTCTCACTCGATACAAAACTCCTACGAAAACAAACGCACAGAGTGACTAGAAACACGCACTTTCTTCACTTCGTAGAGGAAATTTAGGATTTTTACATGAAAGTCAACTTTACAAGGATTGTGCGTTTTCATGCAAAAAATAGCATTTAAGTACGTTTAGTATTATTAGTCATCCGTTGTCCAAACGTCAAATAAGGGCACAACACCAAACCATATAACTTAAGGACAAAATCAATAAAACTTTGTATTGTGTAAAAAAACAAGCATGCAATAATTGGCTGTGCTTTTATGAAATAAAAGATAACAGAGTCACTGGTTGTAAAACAAGCAAAATAAAACAGCTTACACCACATTAACAAAAAAAAAGACTCCGCATGCTGGTGGACTACTGACAATTTTTAAAATAAAAAAAGATGTCAGACTTGACTTGACCCTTCGACTCAAGACCCTTGGAAAACGTCTGACTCAAGCAATAGCGTTTTTTTCACGTGCCTTACCGGGTTCATCAGAGGATGGGGAATGTTCATGACGGTCATTAATGGGAGACTCGCTGGATCGTCCATTCCCCATTTTATGTTTTGAAGTGCTCAAAATGCCATGCAAAGGTTTGGACTCAATACTCGCTACATCATTTTCAACATCTTTGTTAATTTTCAAATTCTTGTTGGATTCTACTTCATCATTATTATTTATCTCTGCAGACTTTTCGTCTTCACGCTCAATTTCTTTCAAATTATTTTTTTCAGTTTCGTCAGCAGCAATGCTAGCTTTTTTGTCCATATTCTGCTCTGTGCTCGTCAAGCTGTCTTGTTCTGGTTGTGTTTCTACAGCCCTATTTTTCAAGTCCGTAGTGTCCAGTGAGTCTGACAGGCTTTCACCTAGTCGGTCAGTACGTGTAATGAAATGTAGTGGGTGTCATTAGCTTATTGATTGTGTAATAATATATATTGTACAATAAGCGAAAATGAGGGTGAAAGCAAATAATGTACGGTTTGTGTAGGATAGTGCGACTGCTATTGTCTACAATAATAATGCTATGAGGTTTATATAAGGAGTGTGTTTCGTGCCGCCGTCACAGTTCAAGGTCACGTCTTAAGCGATGGCGCCGTCCTACGGGAGGGGTATTGTGAAAATGGGGCGAAGAGATAACCAGAGGAGACGCATAGGCGGAAACAGGGAGAAGCGAACCGGCACGGCAGAGCGGTATCTGCTCTACGCGCGCACGGTTTCGTGCCGCAGGATGGATCGGAGTTAGGGTGGTCTGAGTTGGCTGGCCAAGTCAACTCGGGCCCTCGCTGTGCTGAAGTTGGTTGGTACCGGGAGTGTACTGGGAGGAAAGGTGGCTACGTTAGCAGGCTATCAAAGGCCATGGGATCGAAAGATCCAGCTCCTAATGCTAAAGTAGACAGGCCGGATATATAGGTGTGGGGAGAGTCAGGAGGGCAAAAGCGGGGGGAGGATTCAGAGGGAGTTCTGGGATTGGTATGAGTAGCAATGGCTGGCGACGGAGGCCTCTACTCGCGGCACTTACGGGTTGAGCTGTGGGAAGTGTGGCGTGTGTGTTATTCACTGAGCTTAGCAGGATATAGTTGTTGTCATCAAAACCTACATAATGTGGAAGGGGGAAACCGAAGTTATAGAAATGGATATGTCGATTTGCATTGGTGTATCGCATCATAATTAGCGGCGGAGCAGTTCGAGACCGAGGTGTGTAGGGGTCTCCTTGGCTTAAGGCGGATTCTGGGGGAATGTAAATGAGAGTCCGTTTGATTTGCGTACCGCCAATTGGCAGGTATATGCTGCGAGGAAAGTGCTCCTCAGCGACTGGCAGTGTGTTGAGGACGAAGGGGATGGTGTGGTTACAGGGAGTTTGATGTGGGGTTGACTCAGCTTACTGAAACGCGGTGTGCGACGACATTCCTATTGCTTGCTAGGGAGACACAGAGGAGAGGCAGCGGGCGGGCCGGGAACGAGAAGCAAATTGGGTTAGTTTGTATGGGTCTTTAAGAAACACGGTACTTGGTGATTCTCGGGGTTATTTCTTCTGGTAGCAGATATAATCGGTAGACCATGAGATGAAGTATATTACTGTATGGTAGGAACGGAAAACTTGACATTTATGTGGCTCCAGCAGTATTATATATACATCCGAGATCCCCATTGAGTTAAAGTGTTTTGGCAGCCTTTACGTGAGAAATAAAGAAAGTGTCTTGCCAGAATCGTATAATTAGCGGATGCGTTCTTTCTCTCTTTCGGGCGTCAGGCAGAGGGAGGAACGGTAGGGGTTTTCGGGTGTAGTATGGGTAATAATGTTCCGGTTCATGGTGCTATTCATTACGTTTGTCATACCGGTGGTTGGAAGTGGAGACCGAACGAAATGCGCTGCTGTGGGCAACGGTAAAGAGAACTGTCCGGGCGGTAAATGGTGTGGAAAATGCTCTACAGCTCACGTAGGACGTAACAACTAGTAAATGTTTTGTTGGGAACATGTCATTATCAGTTCCAGACTAGACGCGGAGTCAATCGATGGTGTTCTGAAAGATGCCCGAGGGTACACATCCCTAGGCCCAATCCGTAAACTGATCAGGACAGTCAGGACACGTTCCGGTGGTTGAGTACAGTAATGCATCGCACAGCCAAAAGTAGTATAGGTCTTTGAGTTATGGTGTATAAAAAGGTATCTTCTAATGCCATTGCCCTTGAATATTGCGAGATGGGGCTTTCTACAGCTAGAAGGGCCGTAATCATTCATGAAACAACTGGCATTCAGGTTTCTCCAGCAATGACGTTAGAATGTCATAACGCGTACACCGATTTATACGACTGAAGCGGCTCTGGATAAAAATCAGGCTAGCAACATGAATATTTTTACTGAATAAAAATCTATGATAACAGATAGGATCAGCCGCTTACAATGTAGGGTATCTGCTGATATGCAAGACAAACTATAACAGTTATGTCCATTGGGTACGCTCATTTCATTGTGGATTTTCATCCTTACAGAAAATAAATGTGTAAACGTGTATGAATGTAGAAGAGGAGTGTAAGTTTTGGTTCGTTCGTACTTTAGTTAATGGTGTTTACTGGTGGGATTATCGTTGTTTGTACATTTCATTACTACTATTCCCACATATTTTTATTACTCTAGTCTAGTGTTAGAAATAACGTCCTATACTCTGGACGCCTTGTTAGGTCTGCTATTATTGTCTGGTCATGTCGGCTCTAATATATTATACTAATCCTTTCTGTTCCGGTGACCTATGTCTTAACATGATCTGCTATTGTCATTAATCAGGCATTATGCCAAAAACCGACATATCTAGTGCACCTTTGTTTCTTTGCACTGCCACAAATTATAACAAACAGAAAAATCAGCGACATACAACAGCTAAACGAACTAATAAGTGGTTTTTACAAATAGAAAAATCCCCAAAACAAAAGAAAGTGGAATTACTAGTTAAACATTGGCTGTTCTAAAAATTACTATATGGAAATTATAAATGAACTGAAAACAGAACAAGACAAAATATAATATAATACAACACAACAAATATAAAAATGTTTAGAAGCAAGGTCCATAATACAGGTTTAGGTATTCAATGTGTGTCATTCATGTGTTCATGCAGTACTGTTACTAGAAGTTTCAGTATTACCGTCTTTTGGCGAGTCCGATGTGTTGTTAAGTACTGCATTTGAAGGCACTTGGAAGTTCAATGTTCCCTTTCCGCTTTCCTTTGCAAGCTTTTCGACAATTCCTTCCAGCTCGGTAAATACCTGTAATATGATACAATACATTTGACATTTCTTTCTTCAATCGTAAGTTTCACACAATCATATTGACAATGACTCCTGTAAGGGCTTGACTTTCAAAGAAGTTCATTCATGATCATGACACCTGAAGCTACATACATATTCGAATTTGCCGAGTTTGATACCTAAATAGCTGCATTACTGTATACAATATGGAAGAGACCTAAGCATGTTTAACATTTCCACAGTCATCTCTATACCGAAACAATAAATTATTGAAATCATTGCCACCCTTTTGAGAAAAAATCTTTGTATGAAGAAGGAAGTAAAAATTAACGAAAAACGCCCATCTCGATTCAACAAAATATATATAGTCGTATGCTGTCAGCTTGCACTTGAGCTCAACATTACCTGAAAATTCTCTTTCGCTGCTAACTAAAAGAGATCTATGTAAAAAGAATAGGCAAATGATACGTGTTTGGTATAGTAGCAATATAACAATGTTATTTTTACAACAGAAAAAATCTCAGACATTATTTTTAACCTTGAAACTTCATCCTCCAACTAAATTCATGCAGTGATTATTGTTGCATTCAAGCACATCGGTGCTCGTATTATAATAGGAAGCCTGTATAAAATACAGCAGCATGTATGTTGAGTGATACACTGTACACCCTTTCCTACTGTCTTTTACTCTACGGTTGTGTTTGTTGTCAAACTCAAAACTCAACAAGCTATTCTCCCTTCAGGTAATAAGTGCTGGAAGCTTTTATTGAAGGAAATAATGGGCGACTGCAAATTTTAATAATACTACTATAGGATATGACTGAACAGCCAGATTTTTTATTTATCACCAGAGAAAACCCATCAAAACTGGTCCATTGTTATTAAACAAAAGTCATCTTGCTATGATCTAGATTGTAATTTTGAATCACTTTATGGTAAAATAATGACTGTGGCAAGCTACTTCGTATAACGTAACTAGTATTGCATATAATCAGTTAGTCGGCACCATTCCGTGGTGGTGGTGGTTTAATGGTTGAAGCAGCCAGGAAGAATATTATGACTAATTCAGCCTATTTGAAGATGGTACATACTACGTACTAACTAGTTATTTTTCCCATCATGATATTTTCTTCCTGGCTAAATTCCCATGCCATGCCAAGCACCAGGTAAGTAGAGCTGCTTTAAATCACGTAGAGCACACTTTGAACAAACATAATCCAAAGTAAAAATGGTCTAACGCCTGCTTTAGAAAATAGTTTGCACGTGAGCATTGCAGTTGTATCTGGTATTGCGGCAGTGTACTACGTTAAAATTTTACTCGGATGGCACAAGTATTCCCACCACTTGTCAATGCAATATAGAGTAGTCATGCAGGAAAAATGAAAATGAAATTTTTAGCGTCAAGAATTGAATCTCATTTGGTTCGCATTTTTACATCCTTCCAAGGTCTAATTATAAGGCTCATTACAGTGGCGTTATCTAACATGATACGAAACGGATGAATCATTTATGACGTTGCCTTCTCTGTTTATTCTCCACAAAACCAATTATCGTTTACATACTAACTGCCACCGAGCTAAGCTAAAATACATAAATGAGTGTGTAGAGGACGTAGACAGTAATTAGGAGCTCGTAGTTTGCATGCATGCATCAAAATGAAATTGAAATAGAATCGGTTTTATGCGCTTGAGTTATAGATAGTGAAAGGGAAACACAAACATTATGGTACACGTTACTGCTCTTCCTTCATTGATGCTAATTCCATATATGAAATAGAAATGAAAACACTCGAGTTCTGTAACAATGACTTTGGCTTCCATTTAACTATCTAGGTAGGTATATGGGCGTGCGAAATAAATTCATCGATATCACGAAGCATTGGTGATTTGCTCATCAAAAAGTAGTGAAACTCAAACTTGATGAGAGGATTACGAGGAGATACGGGACTATTGAATATTTATTGACAAAGATATTCCACAAAACGATTTTTACCTTTGAAGATTCCGAGTGGAAGATGTGCTCAGATGCGAAAAGTGTACTCATGGCGCTGACCAAAAATACAATCCTTGAGTTGAACAGAGCAGGCAATTCTTCATGCAGTTCCGAGTTTAATACCTAAATTAAGCGAAAGAATACGAAGTGAAATTGAATTAGGTCAAATTGAGGACACATCACATACATAATGGAAAGCTTGATGTATTTCGTTCTTGGCCATTTTATGCTTGTTGTAAATCATGTTCTTCCTCCATAGGGCACACGCAAAGGTTACGTAAAATGAAAATGAAGGTAATAGTAGTAAATATAATACACAGTGCGTTTGCGTTACACTTTCTACAGTTTCTACTCTTGCGTGTACACGAAACATTTTAAGTAGCTTCTACAGGTGAAGCTTTTATAACCATGTATTTTATTATAATCCACAATGAAAGCAATTGAAATACTTAAAGAAAAACCCACACACAACTCAAACAGAGAGATGCACAAGCATAGTAAGATAAAAACCAAATCGATGTATTTCAATCGAACAGCTATTGATAGGCTTACTTCATAAGTACGTTTAGCTGCTTCTAGAGATTCCCGTTGTCTCGTCAATTTTGCCTCTCCCCGACGTGGGTTAGACTGCATTGCTTGTAAGGCGTGTCTTTCTCCATCGAAATCAACCAATTTCCTTCCTCGTTTCTCAATTTTCTTGCGAGTCTCAGGGAATTGACCCTGAAAATTCAACATTATTACTTTGTTCATACACATCTCTAGCAATGGTACCGAACCTACAAAATCTGCTTGTAAAATTAAGGCCATTCCAAATTATCACATTTATTCTACCTGATAAGTATTTAGAGGAATCAAAACTTGCTCGGCCAATCTGTGAGCAAAATCGTTCCAGAGCAGTTCCACTGACTGTGAGTTAACCGTAAGCAGTTCTTTGCCACCCCATTCAGGCTCATAAACCTCATTCACAGCTTCCAACAGAGCTCGACTGGAAGTTGAACAAGCTGTAACAAGGCAATAAAGTTATTAGGTAATTTTATAAACTCATAAATCATTTTCTGATTACAATTAATGATCTGCAATGCAATATGTATGTGGAGAATCATGATAGTCACAAGAAGATGAAACTTGTTAGCGTCAAAAGTAAATGTGAAATGCATAATACCATACAAAGTGTCGCAATCGTCATTAAGTTGACTGCTACCTTCATTTCATCATTTCAACAAAACTATCATATTTTTGTAGTTATCATATCATTACCATACGGAAAGCGTCATCTCAAATAGTAAGCAGAGATGTTTAATAAATTGTAATCGGGTTAATGTACTCTAGGCATAAAGCTAAAAAAAAAGTCTACGCCATTATTCACTGTCCGGCAACACAGAATACCCTTTGCCAATGTGCCACTCTACTGCTATGTGCCTTCAGCCAAAACGTCAGGAAGAAGTACTACAATGAAAAAATCACTGTGCACAGGTCAGTGAGCTTCCTCGTAGTCTCGCCATCTGCACACTTACGGAAAACAATTTTGGCTCATGTGAACTTTCCCTAATTTGCATTAGCCATTAAAGGATGCTTGAAATGTCCATTTACAGATTGAATCTATAATGAAGTCATGCGTAAAAATACACAAGCAAATTCAATCTCACTTTGCTACCAAATGTACTCACACAAATAAATGCGAATGATATGTTCCGTGTTGGTTTGGCTTCGACTGTGAGATCATTGTATATTGTCAAAATCAAAACCTCCGAGGATATAGAAAGTCAAGTGATAGTTTGTATTTCAAAAATTGAATTATCCTTACGTTACACATACGAATGTTCATTTGTGTCATGAATTCATACATAGCTCCATATCATCATCAACACCTTATCAAAAAAGCGTATTTGTGTTTGTGATGATGACCACCCACATAAGTTGTCACCATTTTATAGACCACGAAAGCAATTTTTTAACATCAACTTTGCACCACCTTTTGTGCGTGTTATTGTTACAAACTCTAATTTATTGCAAATAAAATTTCAATATCCTTAATAAAACTCCTAAATGATATTTGAAGCATGTAAACTTTTCAACAGGAACACTTTCTTAATAATTTTTGAATACGAAAAGCTGACACTTCACATTTTTTCTTTGTACCCTACCTACCTGAGTTGATTTTGTAAACACCAGGAAAAAGGCAAAGCTAAGCCAAAAGTTTCATTGATTATCAAGCGTCTATGATCAGATAATACTACTTGTTTTGGCCGTCTACTAAAGAAAACCTGCTGAATGAAAAATCACATTTTCTGTAACATCATTTCATTTCACCCCCTTCGTTTCTCTTTTTTGATGAATTATAGATCAAGCGCATTTGCATACTCCTAATCGTGTACAAATGTGCATTGTATGGCACAGAAAATATTTGCTGTGTGGTTATTCTACATTCCTGAATGACAGGTAAGTCAAGTGCATGTAGTATTATTTATGCCCGCAATATGATAATATCATAGTAATACTGCGCTATATGAAAAATACGAGAAAGGAGTCCCCTCTCTACTTCTTCTATGTACCAAGGAGAGAGGGAGAACGTCAAATCTGACGAGTTGACTTACTTTTCTACATTCGCATTTCTTACTTTTTTCGTTTAAACTGAATGAGCTAATAACTGGTTTTGTTTGTAATTACACAAAGCAGCATCAAAAGTGTGTTTTTGTTTATAAAGTGGATGAAAAAAAACACTTTACAATATAAAATCACCTGCTCGACTTTACCATTCATTTACTACTCTTCAAATGCATGAGTTATCCACAAAAACGAATGCAGGACTTAGGTATGCGTATGATGATAATTGACTTTGACGGATTTCTGATTTCCAACCCCATCAAGTTAGTACAGTGCTAATTGGAGCGAAAATCATTGTTTCATTGTTGCAATCAATTGCACATTCACTTACTTACCGAACCAACAAGTGCAGGGCTTCTGTAAATCTACAAGAGTTACAAGAAGCACAATTTATCATAAAGACTAATTTTTGTGCTCGCTTCACTACGTCCAATGCACGATGTACTACATATACGTACATACATGGCGATGTGAAATGATGGCATTGTTCGCCTAGAGCACCTTGACAAACGGAAATCATTTGTACAAGAGCCAAAAATATGTCCATTGAGTGGAGTGAGTAATCATTCTGTCTCAAGAGAGCTGTTTGTTGGGATTTCGTTATCTGTTGCATATTTCTCGCTTTGGTTGTAAGCAACCAAACAATACAAAATGCAATGCATGATTTATGCAAGGCTGCACTTCAATAATCATAAAAGCGCATCTCTTAGATCTCTGCAAACCCTTGATCGTGATCATCAAAGTGGACCTTGTTACAATGCAACGCTGTCATTTGGTACATGAATTTTTGCATGTAGCGATTGTGAACAGCTGCAACTGTACCCGTGATGCACGCTCTACGTGAATTTTAAGTTGGCAGAATGAAGAGCGTTTTTTCATCTGACACTCTGTCGGTGACAACACAAATACATAAAGATGCAATCTGTCTCAAGCAACGCGAAACGCTACGACCAATAATATGTAATGCAAATACATACGCAGAACCGTGACGAGTAACGATGTATGAATACCTCGTCATTAATCTTAATCCATACATATTAGCAAGAACAATGACAATTGCATAAAAAAATCTTGTTCCTCATCCCATTTCAGTAGTCAAGCAGTAGCCATAATATTTAGTATTCTTGTACTCAAATCTATCATTGTGATGCATCTTTCGCTACACAATTAATTGTTTATACCTTTCAAATTTATTTTTTATCTACAAGAATAGGCACACATATATGCATATTCAAACCTCACCAGCTTCATTTGTTAGCTACACTTATGTGAGTACGTACAGTAGAAAAGTTATACAAAATCGCAAAATCTTCCGGTAATCTTTCTGCGTAAAGTTGTATGGTTTTAATAAAGGGATTCGTTTTAAGCTAAATAATTATGCTAAAGTATAAAATGTATAAGTCGATGAGCATGAAAACGTTTCTCTTAAAAATACATACATTTGCTTCAGAATAACAATTTCGCATGAAGCGAAGATTTTTAAAAATGAACCACATGAATTGTGTGGTTGTGGAGTGTTGGTGTTTGTGCTTCAGCTTGGTGTGTTAAAAATGCAATTTTTGCTAATAAATTGCATCTTTAGAGGTTTCAAACCCGACAGGGTCTCTTTCTGCATTTTTAGCCGGAGGGATGAATTACAGAGCCAAGCGATAACGACAAAAGTTGGAAGAGACACAAACAGTAGTTGCTTATGAGCCCACAACCATTTGCAACTCTTGAATGGATTACTTCATGCGTGTAGTTTGTTGAAAAAAAGGGAGTCTTTAACAGCTTGGTCATTTAAGATTAGGCTGGTGCCAGGCGCAAGCTTCAATCATTTCGTTGTGATTTGTGATAGCTCGTGACTTCACCATTATTATTGAAACCGCCTTAAATACCACATAACCAAACCATATGCATCGGCCTTTCTTATCAACTCAAGAGAGACAAAAATGAGCATTTATTCAGAAAACCACAGAATAAGGAATTTACTAATAAGCCAACCGAGGTGCCGTGCCTAACCTTTCTCATGCTAATCGTTTAACTTTGCTTCAAAGTATGTACTAATTTATTCCTAACCTAACTCTCAACCTCAACTCAATCATGAATCTATCCTCTTCTTAAACCAGGCATTATTTTGCTCAAAAGCTACCAAAATATTTAAATTAAACTGCTATGCATTCCATATTCCACACACATATTGCAACATCAGTATTATTGTGAGTCTTATATAAGGGGAATAAGATACAGAATGAGAATAAGCATCGGCATAGAATCCCTTACCTCTGATACACCTAATGTAGTTGTTCAATTCTTTCTGTAGTCTAGTTGCTGCATACTGTTGCTTACTAAAGTTGGTGATGTGATCATCCAGGATCTCATCTGCCGTACGATCAACTTTTCCCAAGTTTTGGAGTATCTACAAATAAAGAAAAAAACATCATCAAGCCGAGTTCAAGTTTCCAACACATTTTAGGTACACATACGTACATACTTGCCTCTAGAATCATCGTGTTAATATAAATGTTCTACGTATTATCATGTCAAATATTATGTACCCTTTACGCATGCAACGAACAAAGATAGAAAGGAGATAAACAGTTGTGTGGCAAATAGTTTTATGTTGTTTCGCAAATCCTTTTAAACCTAACATAACAATATTTTAGCTTGCTCTAAAGCCATTCGTACTCCAAATACGGTATGCTCAATGTTCATTTTAATTTCCACAAGGTTAAAACAAGTTTCATGATTCATCGATTATAACTTGTTTGGGATGGATATGCGGGATTCATGGAAGTGGCTTGTTGCCAGAAATCTTCGATGAACTTTGTTTAACTCTACATTTTGTAATAAACAACCTTTATTATGATAAACAACAAGAAATACAGCATTCCCTTACTAATATCTAAGTACTAGTATTAGCAACACTACGCATTCTAAATCGCTTTAAGTATTTCTCTGGAGCAATTAGATCAAGTGTGCTTTTATTGCTAT